>RJWH01003113.1:0-73111 GCA_004363575.1 Solenodon paradoxus
AGTGCGCGTGATCAAGGCTCTGACTGGTTATTAACTGATTGGTTGCTAATATTCTTGGTTACTAATGTTTATGCTTTGTTTATGAAAATAGGGAGGCGACCGTTAGGCAAACAGGGCAGTGGCTGAGGTACCTCTGAGTGTAATTTTCTGTTGGATTGCATCAGCCTGGCTTTGTGGCCTGGCCCAAGCCCCCAACATTAGGTAGTGTCTCATTCTCCTGCAAATTTCAGAAGGATTTTTCACAAGAAAAGCTGCCCATTTTAGACAAGTTTTTAGCTTCTCAGAACACTTAGGTATTTGCTCTCTTATTTGAATGTCATTAGAACTCTGTGAACTAGTAGGACGTGTAAGTCTTGATATTTTGTGGAAGAAACTGACACCAGAGTATGAGTAACATATCCAAAATCGCATGTAAGCTAGCAGCTAAACTTGGGTTACAGCTATATCTCTTTACCTCTATGTTGTAGAGTATTTTGACTTGGAAAAGTCCCCAGAGTTAGGGAAAATTTTCACTTTTTAACATAAACTAATCAGTACTTTCTTTTCTATTCAGCCAAATATATACCATTTTTCAAATCTACTTAATTAAATTTTATATCCTGCAAAAACTTGTATAATTCATCATATCTTTTTCTAATGCCTACTTTATGTGTTTACAAACATTAAATGAAATTTAAGTTTTGGTCTCCCATACCTACTTACACATTGTCCTGTATCAATTATCTAGGTTCATGTATAATAAAAATAGGCATTGCAGAGTGTGCATATATTTATGTATATATGCACATATATATCCATATATCCATATACGTATATGTGTATACATGTATACATATATATAAAACTCTAAAAACAATGCCTGATATATAGTAAGACATTAATGCTAGTTAGCTATCATTATTTTCTGAATATATATATATATATGTTATTCTAAAATAAGAACAGGGAAGACCATACATACAGTCTCTAGAGCATAGACTTTCAGTGTGTCATTCTAGAATCAAACCCTAGTCTGTTACTTACACATGGGCAATCTCTAAGTTTCAATATCTGCCCTGCAAAATGGTTAAGCAAGAAAATTTACCTGAACATCTAATGTTTGCTTGTTTGCCCCTTCCACTACAGAATGCAATTCTGGTGGGACCACTGCTCATGGAATCTGGTTCTTTAGACCTCACTTTTGGTCATCACGACACAGGACTGACCAACCAAGACACTCCATTCCCCCGACTCTGGTAACTGGTTAAAGGACAGATGTGACCAAAGCCAGGTCAACCAATGTTCTGCCTAGGAAATTTTGCAGAAACAAGCTGGTTTGATTGTTCCTTATGACTTCTGGCGCTCATCAGTTCTGCCAGAAGAAGCCAACATGTTCAGAAAAGGGGTCCATGGTCCCAGCAAAAAAGATAAGACAAGGTAAGTCAACTAAGCTAGAACTATTCATATCTCCTGCGAGACTGACTCAACCTCTCCCTACTCTGAGACTAGGCTGCTACTGCTGTTTCTGCCTAGGCTGCTTGAATTGGGCTTCCATTGCTTAATTGGTTGAGACATACCTAAGTTGTAACAACTGGTTGACTCAAGATAAAACCTAAAAACAAGACATACATGTGAGATGAATAAGACTATGTCAGGCACATACTAAATCCTCAGCAAATGTAACCATTTTGATGATATTAATGGCAATGATGCAAATAAGGCAAATGACATGTATTGCTTGTATCCATATAGAATTCAGTACAGAATAATACATGCTGTGAACACTGACTGAATTCCACCTGAATATTGCTAGCTCTCAAAAGGACTATAACAAGATTAAGACTAGAAGACAGTTAAATGATTTAGATTGAACATACCTTGCTGTTGTCATATCTCCCCATACTCCAAATTTTAATCTTCTGTTTTCTTTTTATATTTTATTTTATTTTATAGATGATTTATTGTTATTTCATTTTGTCAAATTTTTGAGATATAATTTACATATAACATTGTTATGTAAGGTGAACAGGTAATGATTTGATATATAAATACATTGTGAAATGATTACCGCAGAAAGGTTGCTTAACACATTCATCACCTCACTACAGTGTATGGCGAGAACTTTTAAGACCTACTTTCTAAGCAACTTTCAAATATACAACACAATATTATGAACTATAGTCTGTGCTGCATGTTATTTTCCTCATGACTGGAAATGTGTACACTTTGCTCACCTTCATCCTTTTACTCCTTTCCCCTGACAACCACCAATTGGCTCTTGTATAAATTTGACTTTTCTAGATTCTACATGTAAGTGATATCATCAGTGTTTGTCTTTCTCTGCCTCTCTCATTTCACTTAGCATAATGCCCTCAAGTTTCATCTATGTTGTCATAAATGTCAAGAGTTCCTTCTTTTTAGGGCTAAATTACATATATGTATATGTATGTATGTATCTATACAGACATATATACACATATACACACATAGACATCACGTATGTCACATTATATTTTCTGTTTGCTCATCAGTAGACACATAGGTTATTTTCTTGTGTTGGATATTGTATATGTTGCAGTGAACATAACACAAGGGTGTAGATATTTCTTTGAACTAGTCATTTCATTTTCTTTGTTGATGTTCTAAATATTAGACTTACTAAATCACTTGGCAATTTTATTTTTAATTATTTGAGGAATCTTCACACTGTTTTCCACAGTGGTTGTACCAATTTACATTCTCACCAACAATGCATCTGGATTCCCCTCCCTTTGTCCTCATCCTTGCCAACAAGGACAGTATCTCTCATATTTTTGATGGTGGCCACAGGCATGAAGTGACATCTCACTGTGGTTTTGAATGTTATTTCCCTGATGATTAATGATATCAATTACTTTTTCATGTAGTTGTTGGCCACTTGAATATCTTCCTCGGAAAAATATTTAATCAAGTTCTTTACCTGTTTTTAACTGAATTGCTTGGTGTTTTTACTTTTGTGTTATATGAATTCCTTAAATATTTTGGATATTAACCCTAATCAGATATGTAGTTTACAAATATTTTCTTACTCCATGGGTTACCTTTTCATTTTGTTGAATGTTTCATTTGTTGTATAGAAGCTTTTAATTCTGACAAAGTCCCACTTACTGCTTTTTGCTTTAGTTACATGTACTGCTGGTGTCACATCCAAAAATCACTGCCAAAACCAATGTCAAGTTCTTTACCTATGTTTCTTCTAGGAATTTCATGGTTTCAGGTCTTATATTCAAGGCTTTTATCAAGTCTTTTAATTTTTATATGTGGTGTAATGTGTGGATCCAGTTTCTTTCTTTTGCATATGAATACCCAGTTTTCTCAAAATCATTTATTGTGGGGACTATCATTTCCCCACCAAGCTCATAGTTACATCCATCTCTCCTGAAATTTTGGGGTTGATGAAATGAATTAATTTTTTCCTATAGAATTTTAAGTTGAGCTTTTTTTCACTTGCAAACAAAAATCTTATGGCTAATAGTCTTTCTTGTTATATTTCAGTCCTTGTCACCTGTAAAAATATGAACCCAGTTGCCCCTCTGAGTCATTTAACCTTAGTTGACATTCTCCAACTGTGTGTGTGTGTGTGTGTATGTGTGTGTGAGAGAGAGAGAGAGAGAGAGAGAGAGAGAGAGAGAGAGAGAGAGAATGAGTTCTGAACAGCATTTAGCCTTTAATCAAAAAACCTAACTTAAATGGCTTAAGTGCTCTCAATCATTTATCATCTGCATCGCCAAAATAAAGACACAGCTTTGTCTGTGTAAGATGAATAACTGAGATGTCTACACAAGATAAGTAGGTAAATAAAATTTCAGAAATGTTGTGAAAGATTGTCTCTTAGATAATAATGTAAATACTGACCACTCCAAATTTCTAACAACTTTAATCATTTCTTTCACTAGCCATGTTGATTTTGAAGCACTGCAAAAACACTTAGCAATGTTGGAGTTGTCTGTGGTAAATGTATACTACGTACATATGTTTGTCCTGTCTCACTCTGGGGAGCCCATGTCATGGTGGAAAGCAGGAAGATTCTGTCATCTGCCTCCTCTTTTAATGAAAATCCAAGTCTGTTAAAGATTAAGGACTTTTTGAAATGTGGATAATGGGGACAGGAAGAGTGTAAAGATGAGCTTTCCAGAAGGTAAGGAAGCAATAACCCACAAAAGGAGGGGTGAGAGGGCAGAGACAGCTCCTTGGTAGACTAGAGAGAAATACATATGAGGGTCACCGGGGTGAAACCACCTCCACCGAGGACCCAGTCTCACCCCAAAGTCTTCTACCCCACAGAAGAAATCACTGAGGAGAGTGTCTCCGGCTGACATGAGAACAGAGATGTCAGCAACTAGAGTGCAAGGATTTGAGGGATTCTGCCTCCCATTTCTGGACATTTTGTACATCCTGAGATGCAAGGAGAGTTCTGGAAGAGGCCCCATAATGGCAAAAATAGAATTTCTATCACATAAACTGGATGACACCTGGGACTAAATTGCTGGTTTAAAAGAACAGAAGTAATATTTCTTAATTTCTGAGCTCAGGCGTAGTCATTATGAATAGTGTGCATAATTTCTTCAGTCCCAATCTTTGACAATAGCAATCCACGTGTGATAGGTATGGTGACACTGGCCTCACGACAGGCATTTGTTGAAAATCATCAGGTATCTGTAACATCTGTGCCTCATTCCAGCCTAGACACCAGAAAATGACAGTATTCCAAAATCAGGAATTAAATGCACATATTTTCTTGTTCCTCTAGTTAAAGGTTCAAAGATATGAGTGAAAGAGGAATTGATTTTCAAATTTAGATTAAGTATAAGAATGCATGACAGAACCTATTTTCCATCATCTTTGTCAATATTTGCTATTTTCAGACTAGTTGATATTTACCAAGATGACATCTGCCAGTTGATAGGGGCTATCACCTCTGGAATGGCCAGAATTTTCTGACCTTTAAGTCTGCATCTGGGCAAGCAGATAAGGGTTGGGAATGGGAGAAGGGGCTGATAACTGCTGGAAGGAAGAGCTGAAGAATTATCTCCTCCTGGGGATTTGAGTCCTCAGAGAAGAGGACTTCTTTGAGACGAACAAATGCCAATCAAATCCTCACTAAAATCAGACCCAGGACCAACCATTGATTTGTTTCTGTCTGGTGCACGTGATGACTTTGACCTGTGTCAGGGCAGGGCGGGCCAGCTCTCATGCTTGTGATCTTTACCGAAGTCGTAGTATTACAATACATTCCGTTTTATACTGACTCAGTAAGAGCTGTTTTCTTTCTCTGCTACATCTGTGAAGAGGATTTCTGGACTGGGACTTTTTTAGATATTTTAAATTTTATCGAAGGAACATTGCATCTTGACATTATATAGGATTCAGGTGTGCACCGTCATAAATTAATACGTATATTTAAAGTTCACCACCAACAATTGTCTCCTTCACCATAAAATTGAATCCTTCTACCCGGTTTGCCTGCCCTTCCTCTTTCCCTTCTAGTCACACTAGTTTGATTGTATAGACGTGAAGTCTGTTTTTGTTTGGTTTGGTTCATTCATTCGGTTTCTCTCTATAAGTGAAATTACACAATGTAAGTTTTCTCCTTCTGACTCATCTCACTAAGCATAATTATTTCAAAAGATGAAAGCCTGCCATTTGCAACAGCATGGGTGGGCCTCGAGGAAATGATGCTTAGAGAAGCTTTTGATTTTCATTATATTTCCCCCACAGTTTCCACAGTCCCCTCATGATTGCCACTCTGGAAAAGTCTATTAGGAGTGGGAAAAGGTGTGTCCTCAGTCATACTTTTCTGTTGATGTAAGAAAAGAGTCTTGGGGTCAAAAACCCCTTACTTAAGCAGCACACACCCCCATGCTCTCTGCTTGCTCTTCAGAAGTGAGGGGCTGCAGGCTGCTCTGCACCCACGGTGTGCGGTCACAGCACAAAGCTTCCTGTGTCCCCTGTCTGCGTTTCCCGTGGCATTTGTCTGAAAAGGGTGTCCAAGCTGCACGCCAGTCATTTTCAATTCCTTAGGAGAAGAGGGATCATCTTGTCTGCTTTCCAAGATCCAGTATCTTCTCCAACTCTTTCTTGAATCTGCTCACTTCCTAGTTAATTAAGTAAATGTTTGCTACTTGGAAGCAAAAGAGCATAATGTTCATCCTTGAGATGCTCCTAGAATTTAAACTCTGATCTAGTGACCTCAAGCTGGGAACTCTGTGTCTCATGTATAAATGAGATTAATAATAATTATTCCCAAAACATTACAGTAGACACATTTCTTGAAGAATTAAATGTACATGTGAGTAACTTTTACAGCTCTATATTTTTATATTTTTAGTTGTTTTTTATTATTAACATTATTATTTTGTTTAATAGACAACTCATCTCATTTAGGAACTCTTCTTTCTTTCCTTATTCTTTAATTACCAAGCAACATATTTCTTTTTTTTTTTAACCAAAGAAAGGTGCAGGCAGGAGTGAAAGTGAGTCGGCAGATAGAAAGGGAGAGGAGGAAGACACATTTATTTTATTTTTTATTTAATTGTGCATTTTGGTCGTCCCCTCTGGGCTCCGGGTCTCAAACGCAGGTCCCTGGAATGCATGTGAACTGCATCAGCCAGGGACAGCAGACCTATTCACTAGGCCATCAGGGCACACCAATCTATTTCTTAAGTGTCCTAGAACCAGAAGTCCCCATTTTTCTTCAGAAAAGTAAAATGCTCAACAATGGGCCCTTCTCTGCCAACTTGTACAAAGTAAGCTGGGTCTCCCATTCCAGGACATTCCAGGGTGTGCAGAGATTCCACAAAGGAGACCCATAACACTGGACTTTTCTATTTCAGCAAATCATTTTAGCCTGGGAATTACAGCTCAGATCCCAGCTCCCTGGCAAATGTCTGCTGTTCATTGATAGCACCATCTGGCATTTCAGCTCCTCGCTCTGTTTTTGAAGCTTCGAGTAACTATCTTTGCAAATTAATTATTCCATTACAACTTGTTTTCTGGAAGCCCAGGCCAAATAGGGTAGTTTTGCTGAAAGCTGCTAATTCGATGTTTTGCCCGTGTTTGAATGGGCATTCTACCCCTTCCCCTGGTCATGGACTGAAGTGTTTCAAGCCATTATATTTAAGGGGCTGGTGGGGGGCGTTGCATACTAATGCCTTGAGCAAGTGGCTTGGGAAAAAATGTGTTTATCTCTATTTCACATGCTCATGAGAGTATGCATGCCTTATCTACATAATTTATTTAGAGGAATTATTATGATAATATAGGCTGAGTTCTATCTGTCATAGGAGCTTAAAAAGCGCTTCCTAGAGTAGTGATTGCCTTAACGCAGCTCTGCCCTTTGCCCCCATTCAATTAGCAGCTTCCTCAATGATTGATTTCACCATTCAATTTGCTGCCACACCATGAAGCTGCAGTGCTGGTGACCAGCTAAGTCTGGGTGATGCAATGAAATGGCCCTGGATTGGGTCACTAACTCGCTGGGTGATGTCACTTAGTCACTGTGCATCTCCATTTTCTCACTGGTGAATCAGTGACCTGACCTATCCCTTTCTAGGTTGTTAGGATACTCAGATAAGATCCAGGTTTCAAGACAGTGCAATGGGTAACAAGCAACAGGTATAATTCACACATTTTATCCATTTATATTTTCTTTCCAACCAGAATCTGATGAAGCTCATTGCAGCTCTGGCGGCAGAGGTGTGACCTCTAAGTATGTGTAGTTCAGGGAAAAACTGTCTCATCCCAGCTCACCTGTTCTAAACTTTTACACACCAGACTCTGCAGAATATACCTTTTCCCCTGTCACCTGGCTGTACTACGGCAATGTGATTTGTCACAGCGGTTCTTCTGTTGGTGACAAAGTAGAATCACGTAGAATTTTTTTTTCCTTTCATTAGCATTTCATGTATTTATTTGTATTTAAATTCATTTCATTGAAGGAATGTTGCATCGTAATATTATATAGGGTGTTTTTTTTTAAGAAAGTAACTCTTTTTTCTAAGGAAAGGTACAGGCAGGAATGAAAGCAAACAGGCAGGCAGGAAGAGAATGGAGGAAGAAATACCTTTATTTTATTTTTCTTTAGTTGTTCACACTGCCCCCCACCCTTACCAGTCCTGGGACTCGAACCCAGGAGTATGCGGCTTGCTCCTTTGGAAGCGACTGACCTTACCGCTACTCCACCAGGGTGCATCAACATGATATAGGCTTAAAGTGTGCATCATACTTTACATCTGTATATATTAAAGTTACCACCATCTCAGTCCTTCGTTTCCTACACAATCAAACTCTTCCATGTGCTCATACCCAAGCCTCAGAACAGAATCTCTGATGGGTTGGCCCAGGCATCTGGGTATTAAAAAGTGCCTCAGTGAATTCAAATGCCGCAGGAAGAATGAGAACCACTCTTTCAGAGGCAAGAGTTCCAGTCCTGCGGTCAGACACGCGTGGTGCCACCATTCTACTGACTGTGACCTTGGGCTAAGGTTTTTGATTATGTAAAATGCCAGGGAGGACTGACAGCTTTCAGAATTGTTGTGAGAAAATATCACCTATGTAAATTGCCTGGTCTAGAGATAGTTCCATAGATGTACCGACTTTCATTGTGTCCTCTCCTACCTAAGTGTGATTGTGTGTGTGCTTGTGTGTCCACACCGAGTAGAAACTCTTTGAGGAAAGAGACTGGTTTATTTTTCCTCTAAATCCCCTGCAGCTCCCAGCACAGCACTGAGCACATCGAAGTAAGTACACGACAACCTTAACAACTGTCTGATCAGTTTGTTGATGGAAAGAAAACTCAAAATCACCTTCAGCCCCTTCGAATGTGTATACCAACATCAAAATTGCACTCTAGTAGACCCACTACAGCTTTTGATAAAATCCAAAGACCATTTCATCATCTGAATCTAAGCCACAGGAATCTTTTTCTATAATCGAATTGTGAGCCCATCAGCTTCGCTATTGCATTTAGAAGAGAGACACGTTTGCCTCGAGACATTTTATTTGATATGAGGCTGCAGGAGTAAAAAGCTCTCTGTTTTGGGAAGGCGAGGCCTGGCTTTCATTTCCGAAAGGAAGAATGGAAAGGTATTATAGAACCTGTGCTGTTGGAGGGTAACCAGTGGGTACAGGACCCTGGAACTGAATCAGCTCACAAGGGAGGAACAGACAGGGACACTGGGAGCCAGATGGGGCAGTAGAAGGTATTTATTACTGTGTCAGAGTAGCAGGGAGGCATTTAGATCTTTTCGGACTCAAGTACAGATTGTCTTACAGGGGAGCAGAGACTCTGTGGGTCTAGCTGTGACAAAGGGAGACAGACAAAGCAAGGGACGTCAGTGAGATGGCTGCGTTTACCCACCCCTGAGAAGCTGCCTCCCCACATGAGCCTTCCTGCTCATCTCACCTCTGTTGGGCAGCAGGCATGAGAGAGAGCAGATAGCAGTCTGCAGACATGTTCTGTGTCTAAAGCACAGTGCAGCTAAAGAGGTGTGATCCTAGGACTTCAGAGAATTCTGCAGCTTCACTACATTCTGTGCCATCTGCCCACCCCAGCATGATGCTGAGTTTACAAACTCAGGTTTAGAGTGTGCTGTCAACCACAGAGGACTCTCTTGTCTCTGCCAAGCGTTGTTAATAAAATATCCTTTATTTTATTCCAAGCTTCAGTTCGGTGATCCTTAAGATACCCCTCTTCCAAAGGCAATGGTCATTCGAACCATTGGGAGAACAGATTCTTATTCTGAATCACCGTTAGTTACAGGGCACACAGATAAATTTGAAGTATGTGCCGTAGATTGTCATGGGATTTGGAGACCTGGGGTGTTGTGCAGAAGCATGTGTGTGTTAGAAGTCAGGCAACAAACAGGAGGTCAGGAAAGACTAAGGCCCCAAAGCCATGGCTTATACTAAATTGAGTCCATAGTTGTGTTTTGTCCAGGAGCCAGGTCTTGGATGAGGATAGAGGTAACATCTGCCTCCACAGAAGTCTTTTACGTACCGTTTTCTCTACCCATACAGGATGAGCACCCGTCATGAGGTGGCGGTTTTGAGACATGTTTCACCCAGAAGAGAAGGGCTGTCAAAAGTTCGAATTTCAAATATACATCTAATTTTAAGAAGTCGTCACCCTTTCCGTTTTCTCTCATGTCTTAGAAAAATCATCTTTGTTGGATTATTTAGTCAAATAACTAAGTCTGATAGGGGAAAAGTATGAAGGGTCATTTTGGAACAGTTGACTCTCCAAGCTGATGTCTTTCCAAGTATTGAACTTTCACTAATACCTTATTACCATCTATTTCATAATTGTTTTTTTTTTTATTTTGGTTTTTACTCATGACTTTTACAGTATAAAATCCATAACTATAGCACAACAGTTTTGTCCTTTTTTTCATTTCCTTCCCATTGTTCCAAATGTACCAAATACTGCATTATGTTTGTAATACAATACAGTTCTGTGACTTTTTGCCACATAACCTGTCATAAATTTTTCTCTTAGAAAAACACCATTTTTATATTCATGAAGAAAGTATTTTTACTATGGCAAAGCTGTATTAGCATTGATATAACATTAGCATAACATGCAGATATATTAGCATAATGCTCATTTGCATGAACATAGCATTCAGTTGCATTTACGTCAGATAAATTACCTAAAAAAGATTAAGTACATTAATGTATATTTCAGTTGCTTCCAATTGTTCGCTGTTTTTAAAAGGCTTCTCCTTTGTAATTATTTCCTTAGGATAAATCTCATGATTTCGATTTCTGAATCAGTAAGTCTGAATATAAAACAAGATTTGTTAAACTTACAAATAATATGTAAGTTTTAGATGAATACTCACTCTTTCTAGTAAGGTAAGTAAAGCACAAATTATTTCATCATTTTTTTGGCAGGAAAACTAAACCTAAACAATGTTAAATGATTTGCCCAAGTCAGGTGAACCAGAGGGGCAGTCCAAGATCTAAATTAAAATTCTTCTAGATCTTGTTTTTTTTTTTTTCCCTAAACAAAAGACAATGGGAAACTTTCTGTTTAGCTTTGTTTTATTTTTAATTGCTATGTTATTCCCCACATGTATAACTTGTCCACCTTTATTATATTTTGAAGGAAGAATTTTTTTTAAGTTTTTGAAATAGAAATATTTATTATTTCTTTAGTGCACAATGCTAAATTCCTTTTAGGATACTGAAATCGCAACTCAGTCTTTATTTCACACCCTACCACTACCAGAGTTGAAGGGAGGATATTAAGGAAAGCAAGAAAACACATTTTAGTTAGTGAATTTCAAAAATAATAAAATCTGAAACAAAATAATGACTAAAATTTATGATAATAACTAATCATAGCACTGGAACCCTTTACTATTCCAGGTATTGCGCTAAGTGATTTATACTAGTGGTATAAAGTTTGTGGCTTTTTATTTAGCTTTCTTTTTTCAAAGTCAAGTGGTGATAAGGTTGAAAATATCTTGCTATCTTTCATCAATCCCTCTGTAAGCTTCTGAAGTAGGTTGATGGTAAAAATAACAAATAAAAGAAACCCTCACTTTTCATGAGTGAGTCAGCTGAGTCATATGTATCTTGTCCAAGGTGACTGAGTCAACAGCCCACTTAGCCCATTAGACCCCATGTTCCCTGATCAATTAACTGACAGTCACTGATTTAGGAGTCAGGTCACACTGGAGATGGACGCCCAGTCTGTGTCAGCAATGAGACGTCATACAGATCCACTGTTGTATCCAGAACTGAATAATACAAGTTTCATTAATGCAAATCATTCCCCACCCGCATAAAGATAGTGGAATTGTTACTGTTCTTATTCTTCGTACATGCCATCTAAGACAGTGTCAGTTATTCAGGGGGTTTTATTTGCATAATTATCCTATTCTGCTCTTATTGTAGATGTCTTAAATAAAATAGGTTTACTTTTAGAGAAGTAAAGAGACATCAAGATGCAAACCCAAAATGGACAGTAGTAATTCATAAAAGGGAATTATTTCAGTTGATTAGGGTTAGTTACAGCATAAAAACAAACATTTAGTGTGCCAACAGGAGACAAAACAAACAAATAAAAACCACAAAAAACAAAAAAAAAAATCTAGCATTTCCTGGAGCTTAGGCACTACCTGTGATCATATGAGAAGGGCAGTTGGTCTTGTTTCTTGGGAGACTGGAACTTTGGAAATGAGTTATTAAGCTATAAATGAGCATTCCCTTTGAAATGATGTCCATAAAATGTGTGTCAGCAAAATCACTTGATATTTATAAAGCATATAACTTTAAAAAGTTTATGGAGAGACTCCTTGGAATGTAGTTCTCAGAGAGATGGCATAATTATTCAAGGTCATACAGTTCTCCAATGACAGCTTTCAGACTTTCTGACCTGAGGTCTAGTTCATTTTCCATTCTACTACTATCATATTGTATCTTGGGATACATTAAGATTCATGAAGTAGATATTTAAGCACCAAAGCAATGGTCTTTAAAAGAGTGAGCATGGCTGTCATTCAAGTTTTTTTCCCATTTGTTACTACCCACATCTCATTACCCATACCCATTGGTTTCAAGAAAGTAGGTAAGGGATAATTTTTCACTAAAACATCGCTAGATGTAGATTAGGATGAAGGTTGGCAATCACTAATCTAACATCTACCCAATATATCCTAAAATATTTCTGAAAAATTCTCACCGGTGTCTTACTGAATATTTCGGGAGATAAATTGTTTCATTATAGCTTTGGAAAATTGTTAGTCTGAGCCATTTTTTTCTTAGTGGGAATCAAAATTGAGCTTCTACCACTATCTGGAACTTCCATCTGCCATTACACAAAAATCTTCTAGCATAGCAGAAAGAATGGTGGATTAGGTGCTTTCAACATTGACTCTAGTTCAAAAAGCTAAAAACTCCAGATACTGGAACTTCATCTTCTAATCCTGCTACTGACTTTTTCTCTAAATAAAATACTTTTTTTCCTAGTACTCCCAAGTAAAATTGTATGACCTGGTATCTAGGGTCCTCATTAAACAGGGCATTTTTAGTTTGTCACCTAATTGTTCAATAAGGTTTAAAAAACAACCTTAAACTTCTTTAAGAAGTGCAAAGTCACTATTCCATGAAGCATATTTGCTCTTAGTGGGAATGAAATAAAAATTAAACAGTAATGAAAGTCACAGTGGTGAGAAAAGAAAACATATTTTAGGTAGACCTTTGGGAAATGGTTACTGAGAGTATCATGCTTAATTTTGTTTGATGGTCATAATGATTTGTTTCTGCACAGAGAACGGAAAATTGGTCAAATACGTGGAATACATGTGATTGGGGATGATTATGAACTATGTATGCTCTTTGGCAAAGCAAGCTGAGCAGTGTCAATAATAGAAGATCTGATTTTAAAAGTAAAAGGATTCGAGGTTAGTGCATAGAAGCAAAATAAATGAATTTAAGAAGTGCAGAAAAATGTGTCCCGGTTGTCAAGGTGCTATGGAAAAATACGAAATATAGATATAAAATGTTGCAGAATTCCTGCATTTTCAGCACCCAAAGAGCCATGCAAACTAAGTAAATGTAGGTTCTGATTTATAATCAGCTAAACAGATTCTTTCTCAGTGACTCTCAAAGAGACCCCCATGCACACCTCTGTACATAGTAGTGCAATGATAAAAGTGATGTTAATATGCAGCAACTGTAAAGATGGGTGTATATATCCAATACAAGTTTACCTACTTGGAGAAATCAGTGGGGAGAGTTTGGGAAAGATCCCTGCAGGTTAAGGGGAGGAAATAACAAGGGGTCCATGCGGATTTTTGATAAAAGAGTTGCAATAAATCATGTGTAGGGAACATTCTGGATTTGTTGCGTCTCTCGCAGATTTTCCTCCTGGTCAGACAGATCTAAACCAATGTCTTGTGATGTGCATTGCTCTGAGATGGGCCTCTTCAAACATTCAGAACAAGGCTTTCCAAATGTGTTACCATGCCATGTGGATTATTTTAAACTGATAATCAAAGCCCTGCAGGCTCACAAGAAATTTTTTCCACTCCCATAACTACCTAGAAGAATAGAAATTGAGGATATTATCCAGAATTAGGAATTTTAATCAAAAATAAACTTAGTCTCTGAGAAACCTGTCTATGTGACAGGGGAAACATCTGATTACAGGGCATCTGGTCTTCATCAACTGAGTCATCCTCTCCTCAACATGTGAGTCCCCTCCTCTCCTTGAAGCGCCAAATTCTTAGCCCATTCCTTAGCTCAAGACATACTCCCCCATTTTACCTCACTGACCTTGAAACCCACATCTGTGTGACTTTACCAAGCATACATAATTAAATTTGCTTTTATCTTATTAATCTATTTGATGCTAATTTATTATTCAGCCAGCCCAAGAAGAGCCCAGGGGGTAGGGGAAATTTCCTCTCCTCTCCCACAGCTCTCACGTTGGGCAGTACCACAGTTAGCTGGAGAAGCTCCCAAAAGGGAACAGCCTTTTAAATCTGAAGGTTCAGAGAAAGGATAACTAAGAAGGGCAATTTCTTTTATTAGTACTAACGTTAGGAGCATTTGAACTTAGAATTACTTACTGAGAAATAGTAACTGGATACTATGTACAGAGAGACTATGTTAGGGAAATCCAGTGGATATATATTTTTCAAATACAGAAAAGGAAAAACAAAGCAGAAAACATTACTTAGTCATTACTGATCTCAAAGACAAGAACAGATGACATTTTGTCACTAACGCTTACAGTGTTTTACATATTTCTGTGTGTTTCTATTTAGCTATATTATTCAAAATTGTGGGCAAAATGCATCAACTGTTTTGTAACCTATTTTCTCGATATATGATGAACGCTGTTCATGCCATTATGTATTATCTTAAAATTTGATTTCGCATGGCTGTGTTATTTCTGCAATTTGTCTAGTCGATGTCTTGTTATTGGATTTTATATTATTTCCTCTTGTTCACATTATATGTGTTCAAAAATATTTGATGTATATGATGATTTTTTAGGATAAATAACTATATGAAAAAATAATGTGTAAAAGAAAATGAATATTTTTAGCTTTTGATACTGCCAAGTGTTATGTCTATGTTCTATTGTCAGAGAGGGTATCAGCACTTTTCAAAATGGAAATCCAATGGATCAAACACAATATTTCATGCAGTTATTCTCTGATTACTAGTGAGCATGATTATATAATTTGTTCATTTGGATATTTTCTAAATTGTTCATCCATGCTCCAAAGAGCAGCAATAGTTTGTCACTGGGCTGGTACACTCAGACCAGTGACTCCAATGTTGCTCTTGGTCAGTGATGACACAGGCGGTAACACTTGGGTCAATAACAGGCCGTCAACCACAGCTCCCAAAATGGCTTCTACAGCAGTTGGACCAGTTAATTCTTCCCTCTACCCTATTTGCTCCATCTGAATAAGAATAATCTTAGTCCTCTATTCCTTCTAATGCTACATTATGGGATAGTCTAGGCCTATCCTAATCTATGTTTTACACAAGATGAATTCACAATAAATGAGTGCATGTTCTCATCATTTAATGATGGCACCTGAACATTCTTACTTGTCCTCTCATGGTCCCAAAGGCTTCCAAAGTAAGAAGTTTACTATTTTAGAAAAGAGAAACAAATGCTGAGAAGTTACTGAGCACTTTCTACATCCCAAGTATTGCAGGCCTTCAAATAACATACGCAATACTCTACTTCTCAAAGTTGTCATTCTTTAAATGAAGAAAGGGAGGCAAAGAGAACTTTTCATAAGGTGCCCAAATCCACATGGTTAGTAAATAATAGAAGTGGACCTCAAAGCTTAGTTGTGTGTTAGCAACTATACTTGCTGTGAGTGTCTTGGAATCCAAACCTCATTTAAAAGCAATGCTGTATAACTTCTCAAATACTCACCACAAATATCAATGATGGCACATCCTCATGGCCCAGTAGTAAGGTCATTGAATATAGTCCACATACATCCCAATGACCCAGGTTTAAGACCCCAGGCCAAAGGGAACAACGAAGATAAACAACTAAATAAAGGAAATAAAATATTTCTTCCTCCTCTCTCCCTGCCTGTCTGCCTACTCACCTTCATTTGCCTGCACCTTTCTTTTATTTAAAAAAAAAAATCTTAATGCCTTCTCGCGCCTAGAGATCACTAAGCCATCTTTTCTCAGGAACAAGTTGATATAAACTCAAGAAATGCAAATGACTTTTGATATTTGACTACTTAGCAGAATTTTTCAGTGACTGAAAAACAAATTATAGAGCACCCGAAAGATGTTTCTTATTTAACTTCTCATTTATAAATATGAGAACTGAGACAGAGATGGGTGCTTAGTAGAGACCAAACCTCGGATTGGACTCTAGATTTCTTGGTTCCTAATCCAATGCTGTTTTCTGCTAAAACATTTTTCAATCTGCGGCAAGTGATAAATATTCCTGATTTCAGTAGATAAATATACAAGAACAAGAAGACATATCACAAAGACATTCTACATAGAGATTATAATAGAAAAATTAGAAATAACCTAAATTACAATGAGTAGGATATTTGATAAACACGAGCACATAAGGGTCATGAGTCCTAACCTACTATTCAGAGTGATGACATAGAACTCAGTTTATTATCCTGGATAGAGAAGCTTGGTGTATTATTGTTTGGGGGTGGGGGAAAGCATGCTACAAAATGGCATGTATAGCTTAATCTGCCACATGTGAAATTGCACACTAACATTCATAGGTGAAGCAACTTCTGCTAAGGGTTGGGATAATGATGCATGGTTTATTTTTTGGTCTTGGGTTCATTAGTTTGCTCTTTTTTAGCTTTTGTATATGTCTTGTTCAATATCATTTTTAAATTACATAGGATTTGTTGTATGAAACAAAATGCTTTCTAGCAAGAAAGCAGTTCTCATTCTCTTTGTCCTAAAAACCTACAGCAATGCTTCCCCAACTTTAATCACCTGGAGAATCTTGTTTTACCCACTCTCCATGGTCTGGAGTGGGGCCAGAAAGCCCACATTTTTAACAAGCTCCCAGGTGAAGCCTGTGTTTCTGAATGAAAAACAACAGTTTGCACAACAGGACCTGTTTTTGTTAATTCCTCCTGCAGGGCTTTTCATCACTCATTCCATATGTAATTCATGGCAATTCAGGCCTGGAATGGCTTTCTTTTGTTTATTAGAGCTATAGTGATTTCTGGGTAAATGGAACCCTGGAGTTCTCTTCTTTTCCTTGCAGTTAATAAACATAAACACTGGGGGGACACTATTTTAAATTGCTGCACACCCATTACACAACATTGCTTCTCCCATCAGGTAATTTTTATCTTGGTGTCCTCACTGGAGAATGTTCTCTGATTTAATGGCACTGATGGTTTAAATGTATGAACACTTGGGGAGGAATTATGAATTAAAAAAATAAAGCAGCAATTGACAGGCTGCTCAGTAAATGAAAGGAGGTCACAATATGAATGCTAATTTTCAGCACATTTATTTCATATATTTTCATGGAGAAAATTAAAATAGGGCATTTTGGGAATAACTGGGTATGGAAAGCATCTAAAATTTCTTGTAGGAAAGCAAGGTGTTAAAACCCTGAACTTGGGAACAAAGTTGGGTCAAATGAAACCCTTTAGAAATCATAATGTAATCACCCATTAAGTAAAATATAAGCATTACTATTGTAAATGTGCAGATTCACTAAGTATCAGCTGGTCAAGTTAATTTATATGCATTTTTAGTTTGATATCTTATTTAAGGTTTATAAAACTTCAATAACTTGTTCAATGGAACACTCCTAATATCTGGTGGTCAGTATTTCAGTTCACATCTTGTTTGACTCAAAACTCAGGATCTTAACCTCTGTGTATACTTTGAGACTCATTCACCAAATATCTTCTGGTGAAGACAAAGATTCCAATAGATTTGTGTGAGTTCTTAATCATGTAGATGTATAATCCTGAGTGAGAAATGGAAACATGATGTCCCTTTTGGGGCTTCCATTTCCTTAACTATAGGATGAGAATTGTACACTGATTGCTTTAGGCTCCTAAGCCTCTATGCCCATGAAATTTCAATCCATTTTATGTATTTTACATTTCCTTCTTCCAGTCCAAACAACCAACAGGTTGCCTCATCCACCAGGCCTTCTAATTTCATGCATTAAATTGGGTTTCTTTTCCATTAATTATTGTTATTGATATGGTTATTATTGCCGATGGCCTTCTAGCAGAGCAAAAAGATATGTCATTCCCCCAAACTATCTCTTTGGCAAAAAACAAATTATTTTGCAGAAGGGACTCTGAGGACTAAGTGAAGTTGAAATTGAAATGAATGTTGAAAGACATTTATACATGTCCAGGAAAAAGATGTCTCTCTTACAGAGAGTGTCTCCCTCACAAACCAAGATCTAATCTCTAATTCATCTGCGGGGAAAGCAGAGCCTTAATCTGCCTAAAGTTCTCATCTTTGTTTACTGTTCCCCTCCTACCTTCTGTGGTTGACCTCCTTCCATCTCTTTCTCCCTATTATATTTAGGATGGAAATTAATGCCCATGGCAAATTATTCAGAATAACTGGATTTCTCCCGTGTGTGAAATAAGCATACATGGCACTATTAAACTTTTTTCTGTTTTTCTGTCTCTTATCCATGTACGGTGTATGTGATTATTTGCCAGCCTAGAAGTACTCAGAGGGGTATGGGAAGACACCATGAATACAAGATCAAGCTGCTGTGAAATGACTTGGTGGCTTTCCACTGCAGTCTTTATGCCAACTACACTCCTCCATGTCACCGTTTCCTACCTGAGCCAGGCTACTGATGGCTGCCATCTTGTTTGCAGGCTCTTTGCCATTATCACAGATGGAACCAGTACCCTGGAATCAGGACAGTATTATGAGAATCAAATGCAGTTATGAGAAATTATTATGGAGAGTTCTTCAGTAGTTCCCACGAAATAAAGCAGTTTATCCACCTGGATTCCAAAAGAGTTTGATTGAATCTTTGCTCAATATTCTCTCTTTTAGGAGATTCACAACTAAATATTTCCTGCCCCTTGTTTTAAAAAATTAGCCATACTAGAACTGGCATTAAAAGAATCTGGGTATAGATTTACTCTCTACCACTTCTGCAGAAAATAGGTGTCGGTAAACAGCTGAAGCCTTTTTCAATTTGCTAGTGTGCCTCTCAATCATTAATTCACTTAGTCTGTTAATAATATGTATGATTGCCTACTATGTGTTAGGCAGCATGCTGGACCCTGGGATTATAGAAACTGTGATTAAAATAAACACTTCACATTGAGAAAAGACACATGATTTTTCAGGCACAGACTTACAGGACTCAAGCAGTGTTGAACACTTCAGATGTTTAGTATGAAAAGTAATGTGAAGAAGTCTGGATGTTTCAACATTCATGCATAAGAAAAAAATACCAAGGCAGTTATGAAATATTTGTATTTTGTGGTCAGCAAATTTCAAAACATATAAAAGTGCCTGGCTTTTAGATAAAGGACATAATGACCATCCCCACAGGTGAAGCACTGATGAGGAGGGGGAGGGCATAACTGCCTTTGAGTTTGTCAAAATTGGTCAAATCTTAAAATTTCAGGATGAACAAAAAGTAAAGAGAATGTTAAAATTATGTTATCACCTGTGTAGAGTGAGACTAACTTGAATTACCTACTCTGGAATACTATTTCTATTCAAATAGGAACACAATCTACAATGCCAATTTTGCTCCAGTTTTGGACACACTGTCATTCTTTTGAGCAGTCACCTTCAGTTTCAGATATGCAAATAGCAGAGGCAAGACAAGCTCTTATCTTACCAAGGAGGACTTCAAAAATTACAAATTGGTCCCAAACCCTTCACACTGTTTTGGGAGTCAAGTAAAAATCAGCAAGGATGATCAAGAATCCCAGAACATCATCTATTTATACCTGCTATCTGGCATCTCCATCCAACTAGCAACTCCCCTTACTTTCCAAAGTCCTCATTTGAATTATGAAGATTATAACCACCCTACATTTAACCAAAGGAACTTCTTTGCAAATACCCACTCAGTTCCAAAGACCTCAAAGCCAACGAAGTGCTTCAACCCAACTACTGTATAATAAAAATATGTCTTTCTCTGTTATGGAGCTTCTAAAACCCTTGAACTTTACCAAGTGATAGGAATATTTTGACTTCTCATGAACCCCTTGATCACATCCGAGTTTATATTAATGATATTAGGTGACTTTAATGGAGCTGATCACCAAACCCTGCGATTTGAATTTTGGGACTTTGAGTCACCAAACCTTTGGGACGTGGAGGCTTGCTGGAGATACTAGAGGTTGAATTCAATCCTGAAGCCAGTGTTTAATCACTCTTGCCTTTGTTCCTGAAAATCTCTGGATAGGAAGTTGGGGAGATGATGTTGGTTGGTGAACAAGTCAATGACAATGTGCCTATAAGGGAGGGGGCTCGACTTAATGGGGTGAAGGCATAGTAGCTTTGCATTTGGGAGCTCCATTTCTCTCTCATTTGACTGATTCTGATCTTGTATCTTTATAATAACACTGTAATCATAAGTAAAGCACTTTTCTGAGTTCTGGGAGTCATTCTAGCAAGTTTTCAAACCTGAAGGGAATGTGAAAACTCCTTAGAGTTAGTGGGTCAGGAGAGTGGGTGGCCTATAAACACAATTGGCTTCTGCACTCAAGACGTTTTCTGGAGTACTGAGCTCTTAACTTGTGTGGTCTGCACTAACCCCAAGAGATGAGCACTAGACTTGGATTGCAGGGTACCAATCGGTGCAAGAATACCACCGTAGATAGAGCTGACCAACAAAGCTTTTACGCTTGCTCCCTATAGTTAAAATCTCCTGCACAATGAACAATTTCACATATTTTGTAGCTTACTCCTATAATTTTTGCCTTTTGTTTTGTTTTAAAATGAGAAATGGAGAGGTTGGCAAAAATAAAAAGTCCAATTGCATATTGCTAGTTTTAGTGGATTCCTATTTCTGGCCCAGAAAGACACAATATGTATTTAACAGACCATGGACAAAAGTCATGTGACCACCAGCAGGATTGAAAATAACATTTGGACCAATTCTTCTCAGGTATAGTGTAGTCACCTCTCCCTCGAGAAAGAGCCCTCACTTTTTCCCATGAGAGATAGACAATAATCCCACATGAGAACAGTGACAATAAGTAATAACTTTTTAAGAGACAGCAGAGCCATTAAGAGGCCAGACTTTGGGATTTGGCAAAACTCGGTGCGACCCCTTACTGTGGAAATAATTAGGCATGTGACCATGATCCTGTTATTTAATATGTGAGGCTCAATTTTCTCATCTGTAGAATGTGAGTAGTAATTCCTCTCTTCTTAGGTGATTGTGGGGATTAAGTGAAATAATAAATAAATGGTGATAACTGCCTGAAACTTTAAGAGCTTAATAAATGGCATATCGAGGACCATTCTGCAATGTGAGGCTGCAGTTTGGTCATGTTTTTGTGCTCTTCTCTTCATTTGTTTTGGGTTTTGCTCCAATTACCCTTCCATCGAAGAGTTTAATATTTTCTTGCTGTTTGTAATTGCAAAGTATGCAGAGAACATTGAAAAAAGGTGTCACATTTATGCTAGACTGCAAAAGAGACTCACTTTTTCTTATTCATCTGGTGCCTGTTTTTGACAGCTCAGTGGTGTTGATAGTTTACATAGGCAATGCTGGGTGTCTGTCTGTGTGTGTGTGTTGTGTGTGTCTGTGTGTGTTTCCCCCAAGCAACAGATAGCAAAATACTATTCTTTTGCAGAAAAGCAGGACTGTGTTTCTACAATTTGCGATTTCTCTGATTTGTGTGCTCTTTTGTCCTTAAGCTAAAAAAATGCTTCAGGTTCTCTCTTTGATCCTCTTTGTTTGGATTTCATGCAAGCACACGTCTGTGATACTGCCTGCAAATACACAGCCCCAGTGGAGTTCTCAGAAGGCTTTGGTTTTTACTTCAGAGCAGTGGCTGTGGATTCCGCAGCCAGATGTCCCCACTCCCTCCATGGAAATGGAAGTGCCCAAAAGCTTCTTGTCACACACAACAGAGTCTGCTCTGCAGACATGGCTGGAGCTAGAGATACAAATAGTTGGAGAGACAAGAGAACCTGGGGACTGAGAGAAACAAAAATAAGGAACGTCAATAGAGTTTCAACTTCCTAGGAAAGGGGTTAGGTATTAATAATATGGGGAATGAAAAAAAAAACAGAAAAAACTCTGAGCACCGGAAATAAAGTCTAAAGATGAGAGGAAATGCTAAACTGCAATAAGCCAGACAATGTGGGAAGAATATGGGTGGTGAGTGGACAGACAATATATTGGGAGACCAGTCTGCTTTTGAAACCAATTCAGTGAGTTCCTGTTACAATTCTTGGAAAGGCTGAAGATGGGTGGGAACTAGCAGAGCCATATGCGAGGCACCCAGCAGAATCATGATCACACATCCTACCTCTGGAGTCCGAGCGACATCCAAACCTGCAGTCTGTTGCTTTCTCTTTGCTAAGTGAGCTTTAAGGCAAGTCACTTAACCCAAGTGAGTCTAGGTCTCCGCAGCCATAAGGTCAGGCTAAATACTGCTCTGCACTCACGGGCTATTCTGAGGAGGAGTGAGGAGGAAAGGAGATACTAAATGTGAGAAAACTTTACTTGGCAGATCATAATTCTCAATAACATTAGCTATTACCATCAATGCTTTGGCAAGGCTACTCTGTCCCAGATATTAGACCATCCTTTTCCATGCAATACTTTATCTAATCCTCCTAACATCATAGTTCATGTTATCGTTCCCATTCTATAGATAAGGAAACTGAAGATTCAGAAAAGTAAATAACTTGCACAAATAACAACAACGAAAAAAAGAAGGAAATAATAGAACTTGGATAAATCATATCCATCCCTTTCCAAAACATAAACATATCTGTTGTTAGACTGAATCCGAATTAAAATAAATAAACCTACTCCAGTTAAAACAACATCAATTCTGCCTATTTTCTTAATAAAAACACTTAAGTAGATTGGCAATTTGAATTTTAAAAGAACAAGTATATATGCATAACATATCATGTAATTAACTATTATCTAATATGCATTACATATAAAGTACACATGTATGTTATATATAATACCCATACATACATTATACACACACACACACACACACATACAATACTTTACCTACAGAAGGCAAAAGATTTGATGGTGAATGATTAAATTTTGAGGGTTTTATTCCAATTTCCCTTCCTCTTAAGTCATCAGTGGCAGACATGAGAAGACATCTGATACTTTCCAAGTTCAGAATTTGTCTTTAGATGCAAGCTCACCTACCATGTAGAGCAGTATTCCTCCCTCTTTTCCATTCATTGTTGCATGCATCTAGAATCTGGATCATTCCTCTAGAGTAGAACAAGAACCAGAAGCTTTTGAGAGAAGGGGCTGTGTTTTCACATCTTTGACTCTTCCATGTTTGATATTTATAAGACACTAACTATTGGCTGAATGTGTGCTGAGTAAATTGTGCATTTCTTCTGACCCAGGGCTGTGCATGATCATTTCATCTCTCTTCTTTCTCCTATTTCCAAAAGGCCACACAGACACTTGTTCATATTAAGAGAAACCTCATCTCTCTCTGACTTCATGTTACTGTTTTGGTTCCTTTAACTGATATCTGTTATATGGATATGTTATTTAAGAATTTCTGTTCCTCCCTCTCTGGTTTCTTTAGACCATAATCTACTATGTTTTTGTTGAGTAGGTGTGACTCCTTACAGAAACTTAGGTTAAAGGTGAGGGAGAGAATCTCAAACTTGAGTGAGGAAGATGAGTTGAAAGTAGACTCATATGAGATGGTAATCCTGGTGTCTATTAAACCGGTGGAATATTTTACATTCACATCTACTCCATGTTCTACTTGGTAAATGGGATCACCTTTGCACTACAACATGGAGAAATCTGAAATGTTCGTGAAATAGTTTCAGAAAATAAGAAGAATCAAGGTTGTTTAGGGACTTCCTTCTCCCCTGATTGTACCAGGAAAACTTTCTCTCTGTAAAAAGTAGATGCTCAGTACACCCCATATTTTTTCTAGCAACACAACCCTATTGCAATTTCCTAGCAAAGCTTTCTCTGTAAAAACTAAATAAATAAAATAAAACACGCTGTATGTGGGCGCTTGCTGACTCTGCTCTCTTGCTGCCTAAGGTGGATTGAATGAGATCAAGTATCACATATACTGATGGGGAAATGACTTGGAGAAGATGTTTTATCACAAAAAGCTTCCCACCACTTCATCTAAACTCTAGATTTGCTGAAGGCTATTCAGGTCTCTGTTGGATCTTTACCAGAAAAATAAAATCATAATATTTAAACTTAATAAAATGACATATGCATAATGATCCTAAAAGGTCATGAAGGGGAACAGCCTTTGAATAAAAGGACAAAGCCATGTTATGGAAAAACAGTGGGATCACGGGCAAAGGTCTAACTGTTGTCTATTTCTAAAAATAAGGATTTCCTTCAGGGAAGTGTTTTATGGATCAGCTATCTAAAAATGCCAGTCACAAAAGTACAATTGGCGGCCTCTAGTGTCAGCACAGATGGTGCAAACACGCTGTGAGCCACCTTGTATTAATTGCAGAAGAAACAAAAGCAACTACCAGAGAGTTCTGAGAATAACAGCAGACACATTGGGGAGAGGAGTGGAAATTTGATGAAGGGTATGGAATGGGCTTCTTGAGTTTCTCCTCTTCTACCTGCAGGGTTGACCTGATGGCAACCTCAGTGCATCACTAGCTAATGAGCAGGTGCAGCAAAATCTCTGCGACTTCCTGGCCAGAACCAGGGAAAAGAAGTCCCAGTCAGCTTGAGAGTATGGGGCATTACTGTTTTATTTTTTGTGCTCTTTTTCTCTCCCATCCCTACTCCAAAGGCAGTCCAAGCCATAGTAGTAGAGGTGGCAGTAGGACTGTCATCTAAAACCCCAAGAGAAAACCTATCTTTTGTCAAGATAAATGGGGAAGGTGACATATGGTCCAAAGAACATGGGGAAATCGCATTGTTTTTCTCTCTTGCTCCTCTCTCTGTTCTGACTTGAGTGGCCCCAGCCATGTGCAGAAATAAGAGTGAGTGCATTTTGGCATGCCCTGGTGACTTAGCAGATAACTATTATGCATAATCCACATATATCCCAAGGACACAGGCTTAAGACCCGGGGCCCAGGGAACAACCAGAATGAATAACTAAATAAAATAAATCTTCTTCCTCCTCTTGCTTCCTGGCTGCCTGCTTACTCACCTTCATTCCTGCATGCACTTTTCCTTTAAAAAAATTTTTTTAAAGAGTAAATGAATTTCCAAAACTGTATTTTTAGTAAAATGACTCAAAAACACAGGGAGAAGGAGAATGTGAGGGAAATCCCTGAAGAGAAATCTAATCCTGTAATTCTGTTACAAGTCCCAGTCCCAGGCTCAACTCAGGACGCATGTGAGAAGCAGATCCCAAGCACCACAGCAGAGAATTTGGACACTGCACTGACATGGGAATCTCTTCCCACAGAAATTTTGACAGCACTCATGAGTTGAACAGAATTGGGCTGAATTCCTTCTTTTAAAAAATCAACATTCTTCAGAGAATTGTATATTACTAAGTTTTGCAACATAATATTGCAAGTCTAGCTTATAACACAAAATAACTTAAAATGAGAAGAGCTCAAAACAGTTCTCAAGTCTCAAGAGAAATGACAATCAGCAGATGCCAGCACCAGATGTCCCAGATGTTAAAATGATCAGACTTTAATGCAACTATAGAGTTAGGTCCAGCAATGAATGTATTACAAAAAGAGGCAAGAGAGAAAGGGAGGGAGGAGGAAGGAAAAAGAGTTATTATGACAGTGTTAAGAGTAATGAATTTCCATAAGGTGTTTATTGTATTTTTTTAAGTTCCTGTGGGTTTTGATATTTTTCATACTAATTTATTGCCCGTATAACTAATCAGAACATTTAATTCTGCAAATCTGCTTTTCGGAGTCTCCTGTGTTTCTTTATTTACAACACTGGTAGAGTGCTCATACCATAACATTGGAAATGTAAAACTATGTAATTGCCCAAAAAAAGCAGTAATTTTGACAGGGCCTGCTTTTAGATTTTGCCCAATTGTGGAAGTAGAATGTTCCAGAGAGATATGAAATTCATAAGTAGATAAAACCTATGTCATTAGAGACCTTTCTATTTGCATCATAAAAACTCTAACATGGAGAGTGAATGGATTTTCCTATGATCTCGGTATGCTAACATTCCCTGCCCTGCTTCTTGTTTTCTGTAATAAAAATTGGTGCCAGGATGGATTAATGTAGATGAGATTGCCCATATACAGTACTAATCATAATCTCTGGAGTTTAACTTTCCAATTCTGCATGATTTGCAAAGAAAAAAGACTGAAGCTTCCCCAAGATAA
This sequence comes from Solenodon paradoxus, assembly GCA_004363575.1. Lineage (NCBI taxonomy): Eukaryota > Metazoa > Chordata > Mammalia > Eulipotyphla > Solenodontidae > Solenodon > Solenodon paradoxus. The sequence goes on from RJWH01003113.1 coordinate 26,507, forward strand.
ATGTCTTGGTATGTAATAAAAACAAATCCAGATTATGATGTTAGTGAAAAATAAGGAATTTATATAAAGCCCTTTTATATTTGAACAAATACACTAAATTGGGTAGTGTAAATTCTCAAACATGAAAAAGGTATGAGTTTGCAGCAAAATTTGCAGTCTGATAAAATGTTTGGTTACTGGACTAAATCTGTTGGCAAAAGTGACCAGACTCCTATTTTCAGAATGGCGATCCATGCAGGTGGACATGCCAATGATCCAGGAAAATGACCACGATTTGTAGGAATTCACAGATTAGAAATAGCCATGGAAAAATGTTGCACAATTCTTTTTCCCATTTCAGACCATATGAGGAATGATTTTTCTTCACATTTGATTAGATTTGCTGCAACTATACAAAGATGAGCACAAGAGCTAAATGAGTTGATTTAGAATGAAAGCTGGGAGAGTGGTGTTTGCCTTCACCTGGATATTCTACACAGTCCATGCTGCGGAAACAAATAGAACCTGACTTTAAATAATAATCTTTAAATAATAAAGTTTTTATTTCTTGTTCACAAAATGTCCAATTCAGATTGGGCAGACCTCGGCTATCTTGTAACCTCTGAAACACGGGATCTCTAAGACACCATGACAAGGGAGAGAGAGAGAGAGAGACAGAGACAGAGAGAGAGACAGAGAGAGACAGAGAGAAAGCTAGAAGATATCAAGAGCTGTTTACTGGAGCCAGCTCTTGAAATGTGTTTAATCCTCCTACCCATCTTTATTGGCCAGAACTTAGCCTTTTGGTCATTATCAAATAATAGGCATGATATCTAACACTTGGGGTTTGTTTTTGTTTTGTTTTTTTTGGTGCTGTATTAGGACAAAAGTAAAAGATTTCATATATAAGGATATTACAGATGTCAAAAGGAAGCTTAGCAAGCTGAAAACTTGTTAGTGTTTCTAAACTCTGCTTGTGCAAAGTCATCTCAGGAGCATTGAAAAATAATACTGATGCCAGGGCTGTATCATGAACCCATAAAGTAAGAATTTCTGTGTATTAGGTGTGGACATTGATTGGCCTTTGTTTTAATCTCTCAAGTGATAGTCATGTGTAGTCTGTTTTGAATGGAACCACAGAGCTAGTCAATTGCATTCCTCTGCTGGAAATTTCAAACATTTTTTTCCATGTCCCTGATTTTATAAGAACTATAGCAATTCCAAAGTTTTGACAACCAATTTGTGTCCATCATTGTAATTTATTTTTATTACAGTCCTTAGTCCCTGTACTATCACTAACCAGGATGAGACCTTGAACAGCAATTTAATATTTTTGGTCTCAGAATCTTTATTGATAAACTGAAGGTGTAGATTGAATGATTTCCTAAGTGACTATTGTATTAGTTTTCCATGCTGCCCTAAGTAATCACAACCTTAGTGACTTAAAAAAACATAAATGTATCATCTTTTAATTCTGAAAGTCAGAAGACTGATAAACTCTCACCTGGCTGAGACTGGGAGGTTGATGGGATGGCAGTCCTTCTGTAAGCTCTAGGGGAAAAATCTATTTCTTTGCTTAGGTATTGACAGACTTCAGATCTATGCAGTTGTGAGAATGAGGTCTGTGTGTCTTGGCTGACTATCAGCTGGGGCTGCCTTTAGTTTCTAAAGAAGTCCTTCTGGCCCTTGCATGTATCCTCTTAAAATCTCAGAACTAGCAAAGAGATGTGGAATCTTTTTCACACTGCTGCCTTCAGATCCACTGCTCTGCCTTCCATCTTAGAATTTCTGACAGCAATTGGGAAAGTTTCTCCACTTTTAATGACTCATTTGATTAGATAAGGCCCAATTGGATAATCCAGGATAATCTTCCCATCTCAAGGTCATTAGCCCTAATCTCTCAGCAAAATCTCTTTTGCCATATGAGGTAATATCCACTGGTTCTGAAGATGATCTTTGAACAACATAATTCTGCTTCTCACACCTTCCATATCTAAGATTCTAACCTCTGATTAGAAACATCATCTATGGCAGAGGGCAGAGGTCTACCACCTTCTCTGATACATTTTTTCAATACCACATACTAACACCCATGCCCCAAGCTCCCCAAAGCCCCTCATTTTGGAATTTTATGGCAGCTTCATTACTTAGGAATGATTAATTAATTAAATCATTGATAACTGGACTCAATCTCTAGACCCTCTTCCCTCCCAAAGGTTAGGACTGTGGAACTGAATGTTCCCATCTTTAATCACATGGTTGGTTCTCCTGGCTATCAGTCCTTATCTTTAGGTGCTCCCCATAGGCCACCATAGTCACTTAACAAAAGACAATTTTATTGCTATCAACATTTAGGAAATCTCAAGCTCTTAGGAACTGTGAGCCAGCAGCTGTAGGTGAAGACCAATATGAGAAACATATATTTGATCATTTAGATGGTCATATTGCAGGGATACAAGAGCCTTAAGTGAAAATCAGACCTACCATACTCCATCCTGGTCAAACTTCCCTCTCTGTCTTCTCTATGTCTATAATTAAATTGTTGATCAGTGCTGGGAAAAATCACCTAAACTAAGCAAATTGAAAATACTGTAAAAATATAATCAACAGTCTGCAATGAGCCATCAATAATGCCAGCCACTTGAATCTAGTTTTTTGTTTAGAATTCCCATCCACCATCACTTTTATAAACATGTGCATCCTATCTCCCACTCCACCGCCATTCTATCCATTTCATCCTAACCTAGCCTATCCTATCCACCATCCCAAGTACATCTCTCTTATTTCCTAGAGGAGCTGTCCCCTTTCTGAAATACTCATCCTCCTTCGCCACCTGCACTCTGAATCTCATTACCTCTTATCTTATTAAAACTTCAGCTTTTAAGTATTCCCTCTCATATCTTTAACCTCCACCCAACATTCCCTGATAGCATTTGAACATGGTAAAATTGCTTTTATCATTAAAACAAACAATTTTATACGACTTATTTGAATCAACTATTCTCCTCCAGCTAGTGCACTGTCTTCTTTTCTTCAAATCAGTTGTCTCAAAAGAGTGCTCAACCTGTACCTCTTCCCTGTCTTGGATAAGGACACTGCTATCCAGTTAAGACAAACTAGAAAGCTCACCACTTCTTTACTTAACATTCATTACTCAGTTTATTCCATGACATGTCCTGCTTCACTAGAACTGTTCGGACTAAGATCAGCTATGACCTTCTCTTTATGTTTAGTGAACACCTCTAGGTTTTCATTTTAGTTGACATCTCAGCAACATTGAACACTGCTTAGCACTCCCTCCTTCCTGCAACTCTTACCTCCCTTGGCTTCTGGGCTCTCACACTCTTAGTTTCTTTTCTACTTTCCAGCTACTCTTCTAAGTCTTCTTTTCTGCTCTTTCTTTCCTTATTGACTTTTAAAGGATAGGTCCTATTTCCAATTTCTAAGTATTTTTTGCTGGTAATTTTATCTAAATGAAATGCCTATATTCTTGACCCAAAACTCTCTTCCAAGTTCCAGATTGGCATATTCCCCCTAGCAATATCTCTACAGAAATACCTAAAATGCTTATCAAATCTATCAAAATTGAGAAATGGTCAATTTCCCCGAAACAAATCCTCTGCTGTATCGTAAGGAATGGCACCATAACCATAAACTAGCTGACAAGCTAAAAACTCCAATGTCAGTCTTGAACCTTATCTCTTCTTATGCTCCATATATAGTCCAGCACTAGATTTATATTTTATTACCTGAATATCACTTGCTTGTGGTTTTCATATACATTACTCAGAGTATTTTTCAACTATAATATCTCCTACTTTCCAAATCAGTTAATCTGTGGAAATGCTCAAGCTGACACTCGCCCCTTGGGAGTAAATTTGTGATGTGAAAAACCCTTTTTTAGTTTATAGTTTAATGAGCTCAGTTAATGTTAAAGGTTTATTTTCAGTTTTTCACTAGACAGAGTTCATTTCCACAATTGAAGTTTAAGCAAAAATTTTGTGTCTATTTTGCCTTTTGTGTTTCTTTGTTCAATTTTTTAATCCCACATTACTGATCTATAACAAATCCATTTACTTTCTTAACTTCCTCTTGAAATGACATATACTCTCCTTAATCCTTCTCTCAACCTATAGTGGAAAGTCAAAAAACATGTGAAATAGGATTAGTACCTTGCTATTACAGAGCTAGCCTACATTAAGTTAATAAATCATGCAGCAGAAGTCATCAAAGAAATTCATTTATTTGAATCAAATTCAGTTTAGGGGCCTATTGTACTGGATTGGTTATCCAACTTTTACTAAATGATGTACCAAGCTCTGACTTGTTTTTAAAATAATGAATAAAACCTCATAATAAAAATTTGAAATGTTCTTATATATTTTGAATTTTTATTGAAGTAGCATAGCTCTTCACTATATTAAACACACTCTATGATGAATTCAGTAGTGAACCAGCTGGTATTGTATCTCAAAATAAATACAAAAAACAATGTGAAAGATAGACAGACAGATGGTAAATGAACTATGGTTGATGTCAAAGTAGCTAATATTCCCTATCCCCACCCCTCGTAAAATGAATAGCAAATAATTTATGCGATGAATACCATTATGCGATGTTATTTGGTTTTTCATGAGGTTCTAACTGAACATCAGTACCTGAAGAAATACCACCCTATCCACTGCTGCAGTGTTCAAGGGGAAATATAGTAGCCGGTATTTATAAAAGCATGGGAAATCCATAGAACTCAGGAATAGAAATATATCCTGTATACATAAATTCACTTGAAATAGCAATGAACTAAAGTAGAGGATAAAACTGTAAAACTCTTAGAAGAAAGCATAGGGATAAATATGTATGAACTTGGATTTGGCAAGGAATTCTTAGATATGGCATCAAAATCAGATGCAATTCAAAAGGCAGATAAAATGGACTTTATAAAAATTAGAATCTTTTATCTTTGGGGAACAATTCCAAGATGGTAAACTGGTAAGATCTCAAGCTCATCTCCTCCCCACAACAAAACTACGTCCCTATAAGAATTCTGGCCTTTTTAAAAAAACGTGGACCAGCATCTCCACAAAGAGAAAAGGCATGTGACATTTTAAAGGGTAGGAGAAGCCAACCAGCAAATACTGCCCCAGTACTGAGAGCCAGGGGGTGGGGGGAGGTGGGGGGCGCTGGGTGAGATCAACAATACAAACCTTCTTCCTAGGTCTGTCAGGACTGAGCCACAGTAAGTGTTCCCACCCTGGAACTCAGCAGAGTGACTACAATCTGGTGTGAAATAGTTAAAAACTTTTGTATCACAAAGGATCTCATCAAGTAGATAGGAAGAAAACACATAATGGGAGAAAATGTGTAAATTACACATCCAATAAGGAACTCATATCTAGAATATATACACAATTCAGCAATTAAGTAAAAGAAAAATCTACTTTAAATGAACAAAAGATTCACATAGAGATTTATACAAATGGCCAATAAATACATAAAAAAGTGCTTGACATCATTAGTCATCTGGTAAATGGAAATCAAAACTATATTGTTATGTATGTCATACCTATAAAGAAAAAGGGAAAATACAATATTTTGATATTGAGGATAGCATGATAAATCCCATGAATATACTGTAGAAATCATCATGAAAACAAATCCTCATATTTGTGTTATAAAAATGTATTCAAAAACTTATCTCCCATTTCATTAAGATTCTTGCTTCTGTTTTTCCAGAATATCTTCTTATCTTTATTTTGTAATTATATCTTACATCTTTTTTTCCTTTGGCTGTGCCTAAATTCGATATGCAGTCAAGCCAATCACATTTGTAGAATTTTTCATGTTTTTAAAAAATATCAGCCTCATCACAAGCTTTGAGTTATTTCTAACCTTATGTACTGCCTCCATGAATTGCCTCACTGTCTCACTGATCACTTTTGATAATCAAAATTCCAAATCCCAAGATCTCTTCTTGGTTTTAAATGATGTAATTAAGAGCTTCTTAAATATTTTTGAAGCTATAATTGTATTACTTATAGACTACTTCCATTGAGGATATTGAGTTTGTTTTCTTAGGGCATACTTTTTTTTCTTTTTTTGATGCTACTGTTTTTCTTTCTTGATTCTAACTTTCTTTGATATTTGGTGATTCCTGGTCAGTGCCTTCTTCTGAACTGTTCTCTTTTACACACTTCCCTTTTCCAGTGTGTGTGTGTGTGTGTGTGTGTGTGTGTGTGTGTGTGTGTGTGTAGCAGGGTAGGGGGCATACAGGGGGATGGCAGGTTGGGACTAGATCTGATGCCATCAGATTTTTAATCTTCAGAAATTCTTCCATTTTAACCTGCTAGTGAGAGTTATTTTATTTTTCAACAGTGTTGATGGAATTTTTTTTGAAAACATTGTCTTTTTATCTCTTAGGATTTAGGATGAGAAAGAAAGGAGGCTCATGGGCTCAACCTGACAACTTGAGATCTCTTGGGAATCTGAAAGATTTCAGCAACTGAGAAGAAATATGAGCTGAGCTGGGGAAATAAGTCTGCCAGGGTCACACTCACAGGCCAGACTCTAGGGGTATGAGCTTCAAGTCAAGAAAACGCAAAGGCGAGTTGATGGGTAGCAGGTAAAGTTGGCTTGCTATGCAGGATCTGTGCCTAGAAATAGATTTCATAATGTGAATCTACCTTTATCTATCATCATTGTACTTTTACAGACAGGATAGTCACATCTAAGGACAAGGGACATAACTGACAATAACCACCAAGTCTGAAGAATGCAGAAAACTTGATTTCTTCATTCACCACTCTCCTCCCACAGATTCAGAGCTCTCAGCCTAGATATGCTTCCTAACACTGCTGTCACGAATAAAACTCTGAGAGGACAGACAGGCATATGGAGACTGGGCCCCTGTGGGGCAGACTAGCGGTTTTTTTTTTACCTTTTCAGCCTGAGGATGAAATGCTTTGGGTTGGTTATTTCTGGCAATTGCCTGGGAGTAGCCTCCAGGAAAGATGTGTCAGTGTTTTTGATGAAGTTATTTCTGCTGTCTAGAGACTTGAGAGCTTCTGTTCTAGTCAAAGTGATGATCTTGTTATTAATAAACTTAACGTTTATTCCTTAGTACAGCACTGAGGGCCTAACAAAGCACTCCATATAAACTCTGGTGCACTTGAATCCTTATAATAATATTGAATCCTTAATAGATATTACCTTTAATTATTTCTTATTTATGTGCTTTGTTATCTGTTTTAAATATTACAGTGATTACTCTCACCCCGCTAAAATGTCTGAAATGCTTCAAAGTACCAGATTCAAGCCCAAACTGTGTTTATACAAGAGCATGTGGGCAGAGTTTAGTGAAGAGACTGTGATTATAAATGAGACAAAACAGCTGTGGCCATCCTGATGTTAGGGTGAGAAAAAATGTTTCCTTCCAAATGGCTCTCTGCTTTAAATTCAGGTGATCGGATCAATGAAGGAGAAACTGCAGTCATAGAATTAGTCCTGGTCATAGCAGCCTGTCCATACCAAGCCCATCACAACTTCTAGAACTTCCATACTGTGAGAAACCAATTCCTTCCTGGTAAAAGGAAGTTGATAATTTGGAAAACATCTCCCAACAAGAGTGCCAGCAAGCCTGGTTCTAAAGAGATCTGAACAGTGTCAATTGACTGACACAATTAAGAGTGATGAAGTTTTGTCACTTATAAGGCCTCACCATAAAATATTCATTGTAGTTTTTTCATTTCCACACCCCTCCATTTCTGTGCACTCTATATCAACAAAGATCAAGACTATAATTGCAGTCAAAACATGATCTCTTTTTAAAGCAAAACAATTTAAAGTACGTTTGACGGGAATATGCCTAAACACTGCAATACACTTCCTGATTAGTTGCTTTGATGGTTCCCATGTATAATTAAGACTTATTCTGGAGAATTCCAAAGAGCATCCTTTAAAAAAAAATAAAAGGAAGAAAGAAATCTTTAAAACTGTATATTAACTGTCATTTTTTTAAGTTACTGCTTTTTAGATATGTGCAACGTCTTTTTAAAAGGCCAAGTAGAAGGTGGGGCATTGTGCAGGCTTGTAATTAGCCTTAGTGTTGACGAAGCTTTTCTTTTTTTCAATCTGTCTTCCTGCTGATCTCTGCTGGCCGAAAGTCCTGCTAACTTGCACATGTTCACATCAGACCCTCCAAGATGGCAGAATCCAGACTGCTGGAAACTTCCTTAAGAAAATGGAACACCACTTAAGAGCATGTTTCTAAATCAACACCAAACTACAGAGCAAGATAGATGGTTTCTCAACATCTCTAAGTCCTGGAATACCAGACCTGAAACTCATCAGTCACTCTATTCATTCATAACAGAAATAGAATAACAGGTGACCTGAGGAGTAAGCCCAACGCTGACCACCGCTGGCGGAGGGAGGAGCACAGTTGTGTGAAATTGGAGAATCCAGGCAGTTCTGAGACGTGAGCCCCTCAGAGATGCTTTCCGGGGAGACGTGTCGTCCAGCTGGCTTCACACGTCCAAGCCGCAGTGAAGTCCAGAGGGGTCTCTGCAAGTTCCGTGAGCCCTGGACTCAGCTCCCTGGGCGCATGAGCTATCAGTGGGACCCACCAGCATAGGTCTTTCTTAAAGAAGCTTTTCTAAAAGAGGGGTGAAGGCAAACAATGATTAGTTATAATTGTGAGTATTTTTAAACAGGTATTTAATCACATCAAATTTTGAAAGGCACACTGCATACATATACATATACCAAAATATAGGTTTCAGTAAAAATTTCCTTCCTAATCCCAGTAACTCTGACACCCCTGTCCTCACCAAAGACAAATAGCTTATTTATTTTCTTTTGCTTCCTCCCAAAAAAAATGTATGCAAAAATGAAAAATGGCAAATATATATTTCCTTTTGTTCACTTTAAGTCCTAGCGTGTAGCTTGCCTTTTTCAGGCAACAATTTATCTTGGAGATCATTCTCTCCCTTTTAGAGAACATTCCATGTCAGGTCACAGAGAACTTTCTCCGTCTTTTTTTTTTTTTTTTTTTCGGAATGACGTGCACACTTTGAAGGCATTTGGCAATTTAACCAATTCTCTACTGATAGACATTTGGTTTATTTCTATGATGTCCTGCCCTCCTATCATTTCACGTAGATGCGGAAGCGTCTGCAGTCTAAAGCACCAGAAGTGAAACCACAGGGTCAAAAGATAAATATGTGCCAGATTTTGATCCATATTACAAACTTTTCTCTGTGAAAAACTTATGCCTATAATATGTTTCTTTACTCAGACAACTGTCAAGCTACCTTATGAATGTTTTATATTTTATCAACTCGATATGTGAAAAAGTACTCAGTATCGTTTTAAATTGCATTTTTCCTTATGTGTAAGAATAAACATCTTTTCATATCAATAGTAGTTATTTGTATTCATTTTCTGTAAACTCTCTTTGTTCTGTTCCCAAGGTTTTACTACGTTGTTAGCATTTTTAATTGATTTGTGGATTCTTTATTAGCAAAATTAGCCCTTTCTGATATGAGTTGCAATTCAATTTTAGCTGCCATTTGTCTTTTGATTTTGATTGTATGCAAAATAGGATTGATATTTAGAAGAACTTTTCCACTTATAAAAATGTTTATATGTGAATATAGAGTATATGTATATGTGAATGTATATGTGTGTGTATGTGTTACGGGTATTTAATTAAAGGAAACCATGGAAATATATATGGATTATTCTAGTAATTTCATGGATTTAATGTTTTTTAAACATTTAAATCTTTAACCCTTTGAGAATATATTATATTCAAGCTAAATTCACTTTTTAAAAAAATCTTATCTACTTGATTATGCTTTGTCAAAATATTATGAATGCTTCCAGTTCTTGTAGAACTTTCCAGAATTGCACCATGCTTTTATGATTTATCATTGATCCCAAATCCCAAGAACTCTAGTTTCAAGTGGACAAAATTTCTAGAGAGGTGGAATTCAGAGTCTTTCTGAAGTTTCCTTTCTAATATTTGCATAAAATATCATGGACATATCAGCTTGATTTCATCTGTAATTTGATGTCAATATCTACTTATGTGGACTTTTCACATGTAATTACATCCATACTGAAATGCAGCTTTTTACTACTCTTTTTAAATGTATTTCTTCTTGCATTATGAGTGAGTGTGTGGTTGTGGGGGGATGTGCCAGGCATTCTGCCCACCTTATACTACAACTACATAAAAACGCTGGCGACCCCTGCTCTCCAGGCAAATGAAGTCTAACATAAGGTTACAAGGAGACCAAACTACAATAAAAAATAGCTGATAAGTGTCTCAGAAGCAGATGAAATGTGTGAGAGGGTAAAGGAAACATTTATATATAAGCTCACTTACATATGGGAAGAAATTAGGCAGGTAAGGATTCAAGGAGAAGGTGACATCTGAGATGCTTTCTAAGAGCCTGAGAGTAAAAATGGAACAGATCTTCCAGAGAAAGGGAATCTGAGTGAAAAAGCTTTACAAAGGTAGGAGGAATGTTCTCAAGGAGTAAACTCTCCAGTGTGATTCGAGGGCAGAAACTGGAAAAAGAATCTGAGACCAGACCAATGGACTGTGGAGTTAGCAGGTAGACTATTAACACTAATGGACAGGAATTGGAAGGGGAGTGCGATTCCACGTCTGCCTACATGGGAAAAACAGGAGAGTATTTTCTGGAATTAGTGTCCATGTGTGTAGCTTTCAGGAATTTGGCATCCCTTGGGCACGTGAAGATAAGACTCTTTGGGTGTGCTTGTATATGTAAGGGAGGCAAGATAGGGTAGGTTCATGAAACTGGGGCTATAAACCCTTTCCCAGAATTTGCTAGTGGCATAGTATTTAAAGCAAACCAAAAACAAATAAGAAACATTCTATCTTTCTGCTTCATTTTGGTAATTTAAGAAAAAAGGCAAGACGAATTGGGTAAAAGGGATGAATTATATGGTGAAGGATAAAATTGGATGGCTGATGGTAAATTTAATGTATTCTATACAGAGATTAGTTTCTGATGACGCCCACCTTAAATCTACATAACGTTATAGTGTGATATTTCTTCAATTAAACAAACAAAAAAGGCAAGAATACCATGTCTAACTCCATGATGATGCCATCCCATCACACTAAGAAGAGTAGGTGCTTGAGGAAATAACTAGAATCAGGCTGTCCTCCTGAACCTACCTCAGGAACAGGACAGATAAGAATGTTGACCAGCTCTCATATGGGGACAGAAGAATCAGATTTTATCTCATATTTCTTCTTAGATTATCTTTCCCCCAAGTCTCCTAAAGACATCTAGCCACAAATGCATTAAACTAACATTTCACTACTTTCATTAAAAAAAATCTTATAAATGAATGAAATAAACCACACTCGATTAAGGTTTTCTGAAACTTGGCAAAATCATGTGATGGTCGCAGGAGGACAAGATGGAGAACTGGTCTAGAATGACATCGTTCCTCTGCCCAGAGCTCACAGGTCTTCCTCCCTTCCCCCATAGCAAGCTCTGATTTATAAATATGTCTCCTTTTACCCAGGACAGCTGCTGAGAATACTGATCATGGCCCATTTAGATGCTCTAACCTCCAAAAGTAAAGAATGACATTTTAATTTAGCACATAAGCATTTGCATTTATTTCTTTTCAATAACTATAGCTGGACTGGCCTTCCCATCAGGATGGAGACATACGATAGCAAAGCCCTTTGAATAGTATCTGGGAAGCTTCCCAGCTGCCTTGAGAATAATAAAGTAGCCAGGATTCCCACTTCTAACTTAGGTGGTGCAAGAAAGAGTCACATTTCCCTTTTGCCATATTGCCTACTAGAGTATCTTCTCGGTGAATAAAAATACAAATGAAGATATAAAAATGAAAGTAAAAAAGTGCAATTTCTGGAATAAGACAGGCTTGTAAGGAAAGTGGGTGATTCACCGAGATATGACTTTGAAGCTTTCATAAACTCAGCGATTGGTGGAATGAAGAGCAGCCATGAAAGAGTTCATATTTTCACACTTTTGACCGCTCGTAATAGTACACACACTCTACAACCCCATAGTCATATTGGTGTAATGCTGGCACCAGCAATTTGGGTTGAGAGGATTTAGAAAAGAATGAGGAATGACTTTAGTTGGAGGAAGGGTCTACCTAGAGAATAAAAAAGTATGAGTACTGCCAGGAAAAATCTTATGCACAGGAGAAGCATGGTATTTACAGCATAGAGCATTGCAATCTGTGGATGAAAAGAATTGTTGAGGTTATAGTTGGAACGCTTTGAGCCTGTAAGTATAAAGATATGGTGGGATAGATTAATTAAACTATCAAGGTCCTTTATGACGATTTTTGAAATTGCCTATAATTATAGTACCCTATGAATTAAAGAAGCTAAGGTGCTCAATATTTTAAATGACATGTAACAACCCTCTTCCAATAAAGTCGGAGGATATTTTCTGTAGGGACATTGGTTTATAGATTCCATGGGACACACTGTCATTCATTTAGTCAGGCATTTGTACTTTTATGGAACTAATGATCTGCATGCTTGGTGTGATTTTTAGTTTCTCAACCCTTCCTCATCATTTCATCACAAAACAACATCCTTACAATTTTCTGCCAACACAATGTAATTTGGTCCATTGATCATTTGAAATGAATGTGTTTTTTTTCCCCCTTCTACCTTGGCAAAGAGGTCAATACTTCTAATTTGATGAGTTCAGAATTGCTTTGTGTGGCTCAGCCTTTAAACTTTTTGTGAGGTAAGGAATTTTTAAAGACTGCTTTGATAGGACGTCAGGATGATAAGACAGATTTCTTTTGACTGGAGCCTGAGCACAGAGGACAAGGACAGGAGGGAATCATAGAGTAACAGAAAGGGAAGCGATGTTAGCAAGAAACTGCAGGTATCCCCTGACTGAAGAGGTGACAAGAGGGGACCAGGAACATTAGGAAGCGGGCCATGAGACAGGCTGATTGGGGAAAGGCTGGAAACAGCTGCAGGTTCTATCACATGTCAATCATCAGGAAGTCACCCCCTACCTTTGGTTGTTTTACCTGGAGAGAAAAACCTTTCTTTGCTCGCATAGTGATGAGAGGCAGGAAAGAGAACAAAGATGGCCACATCTCTAACCACCACTTGCAGAGCTTGCGGCATGTGCCAGACGCTGCTAGGCCCGCCTAAGACTGACGCTATTAATATTCCCCACAACCCTATAGGGTGGGTTCCGGTGTCACTCACATTTCACAGATGAAGAAATTGAAGCTTGGGGAAGTTAAGCGTGTGCCCTAGATTTCATGTCTATAGAGTGGTTTCTATAGGGCTAAAATCTCTTAATTCCTGTGCTCTAGATCTAAGAGGGTATTTTTATTAAGCTAAATTCTTAGAGAGCTGGAACTAAAGCTGTGCTTCTTGCAAATCTTGCTCGCTGCTTTCTGTAGGAAGCAAGGAGCCCCGCTCTACTTCTGGGACTCATCTGACCTTGGAAACCTCTGCTTCCCATCGCCTATGACCAAAGTGTCCTCCAAGTGGACATTGGCTTGTGTGTTGCAAAGAAATTAAAAGAGAGATACAGATTTTTTTTAAAGTCAGCATTTCTTGAAGCAGAAAGGGAAAGATTTACAAAAGAAAGAAAAACTTCATTAAATTCATCAGCTTTCTCTTGCTTAAGGTCAAACACTTAGAGCCTGCTGGAATGCTATTTATTATATTACAAATGAGCACCAGCTGTCATCTGTTTCCTTGCTCCTGTCATGTTTCTGCCTGGGGTATTTATATTTGATCATTGTTTGCTTAATGGATTGAACTAATAAAAAAGTATGTGAAAGCTACAGTACCTGCAGATCTAAAATAAAAGGAAGATATAGAATATACCATCAGAAGATTTCTTATTTCCATTCCCAGAGAATCACGAAGGAAGTCAGTTTGGCAAGGATGGCATGGCTTTATCGTCAAAGACAAAGGAATCTATTGGAAACTAAGTGCCATTCAATTTAATCACCTTGGGAAGAGGAAGTCACAATGTAGAAGAGGGTAGCAGACAGAGAAAGCCACTCTCCAGTGTGGACTTGGCCGTCTTTTGGGGACCAAAGTTTTATACTTTTTACACTTGAGAAGATTATACTTGAGGGCTTGAGGATTAGCCTTTGTTATTCCATTACATATCTATCGATCTATCTATATATAAGACAATTATATATATATACAATTATATATATTATATCAAGGTCAGGAAAGAGCTCTTAATCACTCTATGAAATTATACATGGTAAATCTTTAATGATGGGATTTTTATTATCAGACAGAGGCTATAGGACCCTAGTGGAGGGTATTCAATCAAGGCAAGAATGGAGATTTGTGAAATTTGTTTGTAGTTAACAAGAGTAGGAACACACAAAACAAGTATTTACAAATTATTTGAGGCATTCCCTGATGGAGTAGAGGTTTGGTCCACCATCTTTGGCCAGCATGGTCCACATACATCCAAAGAACCCAGGTTTATTTCCCAGAGCCAGAGGGGAAAAAAGAGATGAACAACTAAGGTGAGAATAAATGAAGAGCATCTTCTTCCTCTCTCATTCTGCCTGCCTCTGCTCACCTTCATTCCTGCTGCACCTTTCCTTTAAAAAGGAAAAAAAAAATTTTTTTAATTAAAATAAGTAAAAATCATTTGAGTACATTAAGGAGTGGAAAGAAAGGAAAGGATAAAATTGGTAGTCCCCACGGTCAAGATTTATACCCCTAGTCTACAATTCTAGTCTAAAGCAATTAATTTATATTAATATTTTAATAGATGAATTCCTTCTCTTTGAGGGATCGTACTCTGATTTGCCACATATCTTAATGGACAGGACTTAGCTGTGGTAATGGAATTTTAGTTATCATCCATTTCAGCTCTTGCATTCATTCCATAAAGGAAAAAATGGACACTAAGAGAGATTTTATGATCATATAAGGTCAGACCCTCATGAATAACAGAATTGGGATAAGAATTCAGGTTTCCTGACATTCTTTTCTGCACACAGTCTGATTTTCCCTAATATGAACTAAAAGCTTGGGACAATAGAATTCTGATGTATTAGCCTCTGCTCCAAGTCTGTACCATGCATTAACTCATTTCATTTGTATTTCAAATATTTTCAGAGCATCAACTTTCTACCCACATAGGCCCTGAGAATGCACATTGGCTGAGAAACTGTAGCTTGGCCCCCACAGGTCTAATGAAAGGGAAGCATCTCATGAATAGTAACTAGTGACAAGTAACAAGTGACAAGACTGCTTCCAAGGGGGAGTCTTTCAGGGTAGGCATTACTTCTGCTTCTGAATTCAAGAAATTAAATGTCCTGAGAGGCTCTTAGATATGAGAGGAAAAATCTGGTCCTTTGTCTTCAAATTCAGGATTCCTTAGGAAAACACAATTAACTCTATGAAAGAACCACTGCCTTGTATTGATTATCAAATAATATCTTTGGTGTTTAAACATTTGAACTATGGTGAAATCTACTGTTTTGCCTACACTATCCATCCCCATGTCTGGTAATGCCAATAAGAATTCCTTCTCAAAATCCTTTTCTCCCCTGCCCCCAGTCCTTGTGTGTAGGAGAAGGGGATGGAGGGGATCCCACTCTCTCTCCAGAGTGTTTGATTCAACCACAGTTGGCCCATCTAAAGCTGTTGTGAACTGGAAACCCTCTCCTGCTAATGTGAGAGGTTAAACTCAAAAACTGGAGCTACAAGACTCTGGTGGGAAAGAGCCTGCCTAAGAAATGTCAACACTCAGGAGAACCACACAGGGAAAACAACACCAGGAGAGCCTCTAGAGGCAGTAAATTAAAAATATGTATATTTTAAGGTTGAGTTTGTTTTTTTGGCTAAAGCAGGTTGAATTGGGATTTCTGATTCTTTCAACAGGAAAAATTTGACCAACCTCTCAAATGTACAAAACAACTGAGAATTTAACAGGCAAATCCTAAGACCCATAATCCTAGATTGAGCACCCATGGCATACATACTTTGTAAATTGGGAAGCTTTGCTGGGCTGGGTTTTTCCAGTTCACGATGGGTATAACTTCCACAAGAATAATACACTGTAACCGTCCAGGAGGTTAGGAGGATGTTTAGATGATGTATTTTAGCCCCTCTCCCTTTCTTGAGTTTGTCACCAATCACCTCCAATATCAGATCAAAGTTTCTTGAATTTCACCCACAGCAAAATCACCCAGATGACTTTAATGTGATGGAGATTGGACCACATTATGAGAACACTGACATAGGAGCAATTTTGATTGTCTCCTCCCAGTTTAACTGCAGAGTTATCACTAGAACCTGTGTGTATTTATGACAAAATCAACTTTAGCTTCCACAGAGTGACTTCCAAGACTTGCTTTCCAGATCCTTTTGTGCAAGTAGGGATTTGAAAAGCTGAATTGGGATTGTCACAAAATCTTTCATCTGGTGTTAAACTGATTAAAGAATACTCTGCAACTTTGAGAGAAAGATAAATGTCTTTTGTTGACTTGAGAGCTCACCCTCTGGGAACAAGGTCCTTTGTCCTTCTTAAAGCTAAAGAGAATGGAGCCAAGAGGGCGGATGGCAAGGGACCTTGACCCAGAGCTTTCAAAGACTAATTGCGACACAATATCCGCCCCCAGTGGGATCTTTCTACCGCCTGCTATGAGCTGTTTTCCAGAAGGAGCTGCTCAACTTCAGAGACACAATGACTGATTGAAGGTCTTGGAGAAGGTAAGACGCCCTCGGGACTCCACAGAAAGAATCCCAGTTTCCACTGAGGGAAGTTTAGAGCTGAGGTCAAAGACAGCTCAGATATCAAGCATACAAGGCTGTTACTAGTTGTGCATGTCAAGGGGTTAACTGGCAAAGGTTGACAATCAACCTCCTGAACCAGAAGATTTTACAGTCGGGAAGGGAAGCTATTTGTCTCCAGAACACGGTACAACATGAGTGAGCACTAAAAGAGAAGGACAAATAAAGAGTCATGTAAAATCTGAAGGGGAAGGAGAGACAACTTGAACCTCAGTGCTCTGACCTGATGGACAGAGTGAACAGAGCAGATGAAGAAGCAGCAGTAATATCTATCAGCGTCTAATAGTGAAAGGTCTTGATTTCCAGACTGTAGTCACTAGGGACCTTGAAGATGTCTCAGTGGGAATGTGTGATACACAGAGCCAGGCTCTAGGAGGGTTCATTTGGCTGTGAGACTTCTTAATTTCTAACCAATGGGATGGCTCTCTACCCAAGGTTGGAGAGAGTCTTCAAATGAGAATCCTCCCCTAAGCAATGAAAAAATAAATAAATAAATAAAGCAAGACCTAGTGCTCTCCAACTCTCCTTTCAGGATGTGTTTAAAGTTTGACTCTGATGATCAAAATATCTCTTCTTGCCAGTATTTTCTAAATGACAAATGCACATACCCATGACACAGCAATTAAGCACCAAGAATTTTACATGTAGAAAATGCCTATGTAATATTATTTGTAATAGCCAAGAGTTAGAAATAACCTAAGTGCCCATCAACAGATGAGTGGAGAAAGATGTGATTTAGATACACAGTGAGACTCCACTTAGCTATAGAAAAATCAATAAAGATGAAGGTCCGCCTTTTGTGATAACACAGATGGACCTAGAGGGTATGATGTTAAATGAAATGAGTTAGATGAACAAACACAAGCATGACATGATTTCACTCAACAAGTGAATAAACTAAATAAAACAAAAATAAACTTTTAGGCTGTAAGACCACATAAACATGGCAAAAGGCGTCTAAGGGTGGAATTAGACATTTAGTGGTGAACTCACTATAATACATACAGGTGTTAATTTATAATGCTGTTCACCTGAAACCTATATAATGTTAGAAACATTATTTCTATAGAAAAATTCAAATAAAATAAAGTGGCACATATATAAATTGTCCCTGATATCATCCTTGTACATAGCAAATGATTGGAAACAACCTATGTTCAACAGAAAACTGATGGAATTAATTATTGTATACAGTACAAGACAATATGCTTGCTAGAAAAAGAATGAAAAATCTTTCCATGTTCTTAAACATGTATATATACACATACATGAATATAAGCTGCTAATGGGGAGTGGGGAGGGAATGGTGCAGAACAGTACACTGTTTTCTACATTAAAAAAGAAAAAAAACAACCATGTTCACATTGTCTTTGCATTTTTAAAAACTCAGAGAGATACATTTTAAAAACTTCTAGGAAGTAGTTACCTGAGAGAGGAGAGTGGAAAGCTGAAGGAGACGACATGGTTGTGAGAAAGAATCTTTTCACTCTAATCCTTATGTTCTCAATGCGTGAGGGCATGACAGTCAATAAATTTAAGCATTTTATCAAATGCCGGTGAGCAGAACACATTTAGCAGGACTTCTGCGGTTCATGAAGGCTGACTCTGATTCACAGATGAGCACAGGCTCCTAAAGGAGGAGGTGAGGGGACTAATTCAAATGCACTCAGCAGATTCTAATTCTCACTCTTCACCATCAGACAAAGCAGAGACTTGGTGTCTCCAGCGAAGCTTTGGGAGCTCGCTGACTGGGTCCCATGGGTTGCCACCATCATGATGTCCTGTGCCCTGTGCCCAGCCTCCTGCTGAAAGGAGCAGATAATTCAGCCCTTCCCAGGTCCCAGAGCTGCGTGGGCACTGGCCTGCCCAGCAAAGGGCTTCCACCCTGCAACAAACCTTCCATTTCATATCAAATCTGTTGTTATTTTTTAATGTCTTTACCTACATTGTGGTGTGCTTTTTAGGATGTTGATATTGCACCTCTGTGTGCCTTTCATGCCACAGTCCTGGCACCCTTTCTCACCACATTGTTAGCTAACTAGGGTGTGATGCATCATTAGTGTCACAAGCAACCAATCAGGAGCTGCCTCCTTCTTCACCCCCTGTAGACACCACCAATGGCTCTGCCTTCTTCTCCACCCAACTTCCTCACAGTGGAAGGTTGTGTCTGAGTGTGTATTCCTGCTTGTGAAAGAAAAGAGATGGTAGTGATTTTAAAATACAGGATCTAGGGAAGGATGAATATGGGCTCAAATCTGAGTTTGGCATTTATCAGCAGAGCCTTGAGAGGGTTGCGTGCCCTCTCCAGCCCAGTGTCCTCATCTGAAAAATGAGGTTGTTTGTAAAGAAAAGAAAAAATAATTTTCGAGCATTAAAACATTAGCACTTAGCTGGCACATATAAAGAACTCCACAAATACTGTTGTTGATGTATGATAACCTTCATCTCCCAGTTCTGCAATCTCAAATATAGAATAATCTGGAAGCTTTTGATGAAAGCTTGTTAATAACCCTTATGGGTTTGCTTAGATTTGTTGAAATCTCCCTCAAGAGTGGCATGGATACTTTTTTCATTTTCCTAAAACAATCTGCTGGAAACCAAGGGATGATATCTTCTTAACGTGCTTCTGAATATGTTTCAGGTTCTAGTTAAGTTTTTGTTTATATCATAACCAGAGTGGGTGACAGTCATTGACGTTGGGTCAGGTTCCTTTGTTAGAACCTCCTCCCTTAACTGGGCTTGTAATTACAGAACAAGGGCAAATAGATTCCTCCAAGGCTTCAGCCCCTGCCCCTAGGTGCATGGAAGCAGGGCAGACTCTGCCTCTTTGTACTGCCTCTCTTCATATTCTTTAAACACGCTCACCCCCACACAACCAGCCACCCCATCCAAAAGAATAATCTGTGACTGCCACTCCTTAGCAGGGCCACCTATCTCTCTTCTCTTCTAGGAGGATGCTGCTTCATTCGGGATCACGACTTTCCTACTCCTGAGCCTCTTGGTGATAGAGAACAGAAAAATTATCCAAGAGAGACCCTGCTCTGGGAGGGGTCCTCTAGCCTGACCTCCTTGGAGTCTCCTGCATAAAACTGTAGCTTCAGGGGGTCCTCTCTCTTCATCTGCCTCTCTTCCTTCCTCCTTTCTTCCTCCCTTCTTCCCTCCCTCCCTTCCTTCCTCCCTCCTTACCTCCTTCCTTCCTTCCCTCCTTCCTTCCTTCCTCCTTTTCTTGTCAAATACAAATAAATCTAACAAACTGACAGTAGTTACTGCTGTTCTACCCATTTTAAAGGCTTACTCTCTCTTTTAAAGATGAGAAACAAGCTGAAAGGAGTTAAGCAATTTAACCAGTACCGACACAGACCTGGTGAGCTGGGTTACAAAGCAGATCAGTCTGATTTGATGAGCCCACATTCAGCCAATTTGCTTTACTGCCTCACATCTTAAAAGAGAATCAAGGCCTAATTGACTTGCAGAGTTGGAAAGGGGTACCGTTGGGTATTCGTCCCCTCTCTATCCTACTTCACTGGCACACATTCATTGAGAGAAGCCTGATTGCTTGGACCAATTGGACCGTGATGCTTCCTGGGAGTCTAACTAGTGGATCAGGGTTTCTCTGTGATCCTGGAGAGACACAGGTTGTTCAGCTTAAAACCATCCTGAGTTATAGTAGCCACTTCTTTATGGCATTATTTACTATTCAGAGTGGAGTTCAGGGGCCCAAATAAGAGTTTCAGTGAAAACATAACAGTAATGCTACAGAGAAAAAAAAAAGAGGGGGGTGGGATGAAGGATATCCTTTTGTCTGTAATTTGAATGCATCTTCCTAGGAACATAATTTGGACTCAGGGCTTCCCCGTTAACTATATAAATGGAATTAATGACTGATTCTAGCAGAGAACATAAAGTACTTATGGAACTGCTTTGGCCAGATGACATATTATTAACAGTAATAAGGGGTGGAATTAGTTAGTATTTATAAGGCCCTTTATTTGCAGGATGTTTGATGGCTTCCTTGCACACATATTATAATCCTAATGGTCATTTTGTGCCCTCCCATTTGTCATGCTTGTATGTATTTGCAGCATTTAAGCATTTGTGATACTAAGTGAAATTAATGTTCATGAAAATCTGCAGCTGCCTGCCCTATATGGTTTGGTGCTTCATTTATTCATA
Source organism: Solenodon paradoxus (assembly GCA_004363575.1). Classification (NCBI taxonomy): domain Eukaryota; kingdom Metazoa; phylum Chordata; class Mammalia; order Eulipotyphla; family Solenodontidae; genus Solenodon; species Solenodon paradoxus. Next base: position 47,499 of record RJWH01003113.1, read on the forward strand.
GGGCTCTTGTTTCCCAGGCTGAGGACTCCAAAACAAAGTCCCCTTGGACCATCAAAGGTTTCTGCAGGCTCTTTGGGGTCATGAGCCCTGGAAGCAACTGTTTCCTATTAGCGGGGACTTTGTTGATGCCCTGGGTTCATTGAGAGATCTTCTACCCGCCTGCCTCTGTTTCTAGCTGCAAAGTCTTGGCTCTATTTCCATGGTCACTCAATGCCTTCAAGTATACATAGTCTGAAGATAATTGAGCGTCAAGTAACCAGCCCAGGTTTTCCTGGGGTTCTATACAGCAAACTGATTTACTATCAGTGATGTTTTCCCACAACTCTCCTTTGTAAGTCCATTTCTGAGACTGCTATTTGCTGTTTTATGAGTTAGATGGTGGTGATGGTGACAATGATGGGGATGATCAAAAAGAATTTATTGAATATTTGTATGTCAGGTACCTAAGTATTTTACTTCACATTCACATTTTCTCTTCCAAGAACTCTGTGGTGAGGACTATCATCATCATCATCATCATCATCACTCCCCTTTTTCAGACACAGGAGCTGAGGCCCAGGACACACATGGCTCTAATCCACATATACGTAACCACTGTTCACTCCTTATTTATTCCAGGTATCTTGTGTCTTGCAAATGGGGGCAATTTTTTGCTGGTTTGTTAAGACCGTTATCTATAGCTTCTTCACCTATATGGTTGGTCTAGGATACCTCTGTGAACTCAAATTTTGTCGATGCTGTTAAAGTTACAAGTCAGAAAAATCTTCTGAGTTCTTTGTGCTCCTGCCTTCCTTCTCCTTTTCCTTTATCTATTTTCTCTTCTGGAATTATGGCTTGGTGGTTATTTTCTTCTATCCCTCACCCCAAAAGCAGAATAGAGGGCTTCGGAGGTTGCTATTGAAACACATGTTGGTGAAAGTGAAGTAGCATCTGGTCAGGAGACCCCGCTTCCCTTAAATATGAGTGTCAGGACTCCAATAAAAGCAAGCCTTAGGCCAGGGATCCAAGTTTGGATGTCAGGACAGTGAACTGTCCCTGGCGCCACCCAGCTGAGAAAAGGAATACAATCATCCAGATCAATAAGGAAAGCCCACGGACAAGTCTGACATGTGGGATGTGTCCCACGTGTGGGACGTGACCAGGATGGACTCTCCACAAAGGAACAAAGGAATGGCATAGGTTGAAGAAGCCCACTAATAACTTCAAAGGACAGTTACACCTTGCCCAATTAGGAAATGAAACCTGGCCTTGTCTCCACGCCCCTTCCTCACCATGTGGGTTTTTTCCTTAAAAACCCAGGCCACCAGCAAGGCAAACGGAGTCTTAGCCTCCCTTGGCTGGCTCCATTCCCTCTCTAGGCTCCCCACTAATAAACCCCCAACTTGCTTACTCACTGTGCCTGTCTGATGTCTGGAGCAACCTTGAACCCATGGGGTCTTGACCTCCCTTGGTCTCCTCCATTCCTTTACCCTCTAATTAAATCTCTTCTTGCTCACTCACTTGACTCTGTCATGGGTTCTTTGAATGACCTGAAACCCCAAGATGAATATCTGAGGTTAGGTGAATTCCGATCACTACACTGTAGTTAATTTCTGCTTCCTCTGTTCTCTCACCTCGGGGCTCTGCAGTATCCCCAGATCACTCCTCCCATGTAGGAAAGTGACCTGGGATATTGGTCCACACAGGGTGTCAGTAACATAATGTGATACCTCTGTCAGATGACAGATGTTTCCCAAGTGGTAGAATTTTAGTCGAAGCAATAAGAGTGAATAGGTTCTATGTTCTGACTTGGTTCCAGGCATGCCGAATTCTCCCCATTTATTTCATTTCATCCTTCAACCTTATACAGAATTGATCCCACTTACTCGCAGAGAAATAGCAAACCATTTGCCCCATTTGTCACAGCAGGTAAATAGAGGGACTTCATAAACCACACACAAACTCTGTGGTCACCTGGGTGGAGGACACCTGGGTGGAGAGCTTTCCCTGTCATGGTCCATCAGAGATACCATCCACTCTGTCTTCACACAGGCAATTCTAACAAAGCATTAGCTGGGACCTCCCTCCCTTCCAGGGCAGTAATGTTTCTTTCCCCTCTGTGAGGTGAATTTACCAGATCTCAGAGGGTGGCAATGATGATGAATCCTGAACCCCGGCTATAGCTGAGGGATCAACCCAGGAAATCCACAGACCCAGCTCTCTCTGGGATGGAATTAACCTCCATCCATCTCCCAGTAGAAGAGGCAGAGATTCCACATGAGGGAGGGGCCAAAGATACACTGTTTTATTTCTATTGTTCCCCCCTCCAGTACCAGGTCTCCATCTGGGCCCATAGCTTGCATAGCTTGAGTTTTAGCTATCTGAGCCACAGAAAGACCTTTTTTTTTTGCTTGCTTGGCTTCTCTATGTAACACATATGTGCAAAAAACTCAAAAGCATGTCAGTGCGAGTTGCCTATTCTGGGAACCACACTATTGCCTCTGCTCTGTCACCTGGATGCTATTCTTTATTTCTCAGTGTCCCCCAGACACTCTTTAGTTGTCACTGTCCCAGACTCTGGCGGTGAAAGACCACAAGGCTCTGAGTTCTTTCACTTCTTCCCCCACGGAAAGTCTAAGAACACGGTGTGGCTGAGTGGTTGCCACAGTGCCCTAGGGTCTTACGTCACTGACATGGTAGCACAGGCCCCTTAGAGAGGAGAAGGCGAGGCGACCACCAGGTTTGTTTCCACCCACCTCTAATACAGATGTGATGACCCTAATTGTCCTGCTGTCCTCCATGGAAAAAGTTCACTGGGGAGGCCTGTATCACCTCCAGAGTCTCCATCTCAGGGCCTTAGACAGCTGTAGAATCAGACATCTGTGGTATGGAGTCAAATTTAATCAGTTTCTCTCTGTCAGATTTAAAGTCCATCAGGTCCTGAGAAAGATCATCTGAAGAGCTTGAAGATGAGCTGGTTTGTCTCTCTTCAAAGACAAGTTAGTGAAAAAATTCAGCAGAGAAGTGTTTAGCAGGTTGAAGCTTATAAATCTGACAGCAAACCTTACTGACCGTGAACATGAAATTAGGCAAGGCTTTTTTTTTTTTTTTTTCCTTACCTCCAATGTCATTTTGAATTATGTACTCAGCATTATAGATAGATCAGTTTCTTCTCGGCTGCTAGCCAGGCTTTGGGAAGACAGAGACAGGTTTTATTTTTATTTCAACCTGCTTCTGATTCAGAGTTTAGTGTGACATATAGTCAGGCATCAGGTTAAAAAAATTATCTGTAATAGGTCCATCAGCCTGCTTGCAATTATGCTCAGTGGGCTCTGGTTGGTGTTGTTGACACTGCTCTGGATGCACTGATATTCCCATCCAAGCGAACCTCGGTGACACTCTTCTTTGTCATTTCACTACCTTATTTATTATGAAAAATTCTCCAAGGAAAAATTATATATTGATCACAAGCTCTTTATATGTATCTATGCTGTCTTCCTGAAAGACTGACCTTGAGTATAAATAATTTGCATGTATTACACGCCACTTCTGCAAGGCCTCCATGTCACCTTCTTCCAGCTGTGCTCTCCAGCAAAGGTGCACAGGAGGTGGGCAGAGGCTGGAATCCAGTCAGCTCGACTTGCTAAGTTGCCCACCTTGAGGAAAGGGCATCTTTTTCCAATTCACATAAGCACCATGTGGCAGACATGCTGGGTGGTCGATATACATCATATTTACTAATCTGTACCAACACTGTGCAAGCTGAAGTCATAAATACGGAGTGAGAGAGAATATGCTGTGGAGTTGGGATTAATGGTTATCAGTATGAAATCATGATTTTGATAGATAAAAAGACAGACATATGTCTAAATAAGCGATATATATGTGTGTATAAGTGATTTATGTGTATATTTGCTAACTCTGAAATAAGCCAAAGTTTGGCTTAAATCTCAACACTTCCTCTACATGTCTCTGGTCAAATCATATTAGCAACTCTGACTGTCGTCTTTCTCAACCCCACCCCACCCATGCCCCAAAAACAACAGAAAGAAAACAAAACGGTAATAAAATCAACCCTGCAAGTTACTGAGAGGATTAACTAGATATAGTCACACTTACCATGATGTCTGGCATATATTATACAGCCCAAATTATGACCAATATAGTAACAGTATTGCTAATTCATTATTAGTACTTAATGCTTGCAAAAGATGATTGAAAATGTTTCATGGGTAGCTCTCATCATGACTTGTGCCCTGCTTATTTTCCCCCAGGATTCTGACCTTAATGTAAGAAATGTCTCCAAAACCCAGTCACTATCTCCCCAGGATCCAGATCTGCCTTGTGGGAGCTGTCCCCAGTGAGTCAGGCAGAGCCCAGGGAATTATGGCTGTGTTAGCTTGGAACCTGGGTCTATAAGATAGAATCTGATTGTAGAAGAATTCAGAAAGCCTGTCCCTACAGAGAGACTGCTTGGCTGAGCTTATCCAAGAGAGGATCCCACTTGTCTCCTACAGTCTATAACCATTCATAGACCCCATAATCCACCACCCTATTTCCATGAAAGAGCTTTCATTTCTGAGGTCTTACATTAGGAAGAGTAGGGCTAATTTCACTTGAATTGGGAGAATCACAATGACAAATTACCCTACACAAAATAAATCTCTTTCCTACTTGAATCAACCAAACCAGGTACATTTCCTTGAGAAGACCTCTTACACTCTAAGTAGGAAAAAATAATAATAATAGTAATACAGGTGAACTATCGCCAAAGGGAACTGGTCAGCAATCAAAACTGTGATTCTTTGTTGCAATCTACGTCCTCCCATCCTGGGCAGATTTAATGTAAATGCCCACATTAAAGAAGGGAAGTCTGACTTTATCTGTGGCAGGCTCTATATCGCTGAAAGGCTCCTGACCTGAAGCCTGGGATTGGGCTCACACAGGTGCCAGACTGCACAGCCTTAATGATGGGGAGAGGACCTGAAAAAAAATCATCAGGAGGGGTTTGTGACGTTCTTGATAACTGTATTTAGGGAATTATTTAAGGAACTGTTGTTCGGTTCCCTCAAAGAGTCCTTAAGCCCTTGGTGCCCTGATAATACTCCTTAGATTTGCTTTGGACCAAATGACAGCATGAGAATTTCCTTCATAAACATGCAATTACCTGTGGGGAGTGGGTAGAATCACAACAAAGTAAATAATACTAATAATGCCTCAGATTAACTTCCATTAATTTGTTAGGTTACTAGGGGTTTCCTGGAATGGTATGATCTTCTTAGAGTGTGATAAGAAAAAAACCTGTGCAAGTTTTCCTAAAAGCAGGAAGCTAGGCAAAGAGACAACCTGTTAGTCAGGTGTGAGTGAGAAAGCGGGAGCAGATCCCCTGGGTCAGTACAGAGGATCGAAATAATGTGAAGCATGGATTCCCCAGGTGCAACTCGGCTCACATTTCATTTCCTTCACTTGTGGACAGTGGGTCCTTGGGCATCTATTAATGTTTCCCTCAGTTTTCTTATTTTTCTGTTTTAGATACGAGTACTTTCTTCTGCACTGTGAAAGAAAGCATTATCAAAACAAAAAGGCAATCTACTGAGTGGGAGAAGATATTTGCAAATTATACCTGTGAGAAAGGGTGACTATCTAACATATATAAAACTCAACAACAAAAAATCAAATAATACAATTTTTAAAAAAGAGGCAGAATATCTAAATAGACTTTTCTCCAAAGAAGACATACAGATGACAATAGGTACGTGAGAAGATGTTCATCATAATTTCTTATTAGGGATACAGGAATCAAAACCACAATGAACCTTATGCCTGTTAGAATGGCTGTGATCAAAAAGATACAGTAAGTGTTAGTGCAGATATAGAGAAGAGGAAAACTTCAAATACTGTTTCTGGGTATGTAAAATGGCATGGCCACTATTAAAACTATGGAAGTGCCTCAAAAAATTAAGAATAGAGTCCTATATGATTCTTCTCTCCCATGTCTGGCTATTTATATGAAGACCAAAAAACTAATTCACCAAAGATAAATTCATCCTTATATTCATTGCAGCATTATTTACAATAACCAAGAATTGGAAATAACCTAAGTGAAAAGAAAAAATAAAGATGATTTTTCAAATTTGTGACAATATGAATGAATCTAGAGGGTATTATGCTAAGTGAAATAAGCTAGACATGGAAAGACAAATACCTATGTTCTCACTCAGAAAACAAGGCAAATGAACAAAGAAAACAAAAACAAACTCTTAGGTAGGAGAACGGATTGGTGGCTACAAAGGGAAAGGGGAGAGAGGTGGATGAAACGGGTAAGGGATCAATTGTAAGGTGATAGATGCACTTCGGTGTTGATCATGATGTAGCATATGCAGATGTTAAAGCATAATATTGTACAACTGAAAAGTATATACTGTTAGAAACCAATGTTACTTCAATAAAAAAATATATAAGCTCCTGTTTTAAAGTGTTATTGGGAGGATTACCCAACACCACTGTGCTGAGCTTTGGACTGTTGACCCAAATCTGGGGCTAAGGGCCCTGGAGCTCAGTCACTAACTGGCTCCCTGGAACCTTTGCAGATATTGACTGAAGCAGACGTTTCTCGTGTGGTTGAGTTTTCCTGCAGAGCTCCCTCTACCTGTCCTGATCACTGCAAGAAACATTTGCTTTTGTCCTAATTTTGCTTTGCCTTTGCACTTGCACTGTGATTAGACCAGGGTAGGGAGAGGAGTAATTATATATCCTTAAATAAATCAAATTCACATTTTGTTTATAAATTTCTGCTTAAAAACATATCCCTAGGAACATTTGTGACTTAGAAGCTGCAAAATTGACATTAGGATTTGAGACTACTAGTTTCTAATGCTCAACTTTACCATATTGTAACCCATCAAAGAAACTTTGTTTTATCATGTAATAATTATAACACTGGCAAAGGTAAGAATAAAAAGGATTCAAAATGCTTTGTGCCCAACAATTTTTTATGTCTTCTCTAAATTTCTGCACCCATGAAATATAGTTCAGTACCAGGTTTTATTAGCTTTAAATAAATTTATGGAGGAGTATTCAACCGAAACAACCCAATTGGCTAGAAACATAATATGCTAACCTCTTTGAACCCAAATTGTTAGAGGATTTAATTGGACCCACATAGCCACCAGCTAAACATATTGGTTTAAATATACAGTGAGTCTAATTTCTTCTGAAAACATTCTTGTACAGGAACAGTACAGATGGAGGAGAAAGAGGGAGGATTCTGGGTGGCACTGCAAAGGATGGATTTGGTTCCAATTAGCTGTTCTTACCAGACAAAGGATTAAATAATTTATTTAAATTCAGTTCTCTCTCTGCGTGTGTGTGTGTGTGTGTGTATGTGTGTGTGTGTGTGTTTGAGAGAGAGTGGATGAAGACATGGATGGATGAATGGATGGATGGACACCTTCACTGAAGCATCGAAAATAAAGAAATCATGAATTGTACAAGGGAGTTGAACTCACCTAAAATCAGCAAGTTGGGCTTCTGTGTTCTCTACCCCTAGCCCTTGATAAACATTCTCCCTAAGAAAATAAATACTCTAAGAGCGTTCACCACTCTTGTAATTTTAACACTGTGAGCAATCTATCTCTCTAAAAATTAAAATTTCACTACTTAAAACTGGTTTAATTCAAACTAGTGGTTATTAGTTGCCTGGTGCATTGAAATCAAGCATATTAATTTTTTATTGAAGAAACATTACATCAGAATACTATGTAGGTTTGACAAATGCATCACCATAAATCAACACAATAGTCCAATATTATCTTTCACCATATATTTGACCCCTCTTACACAATATGTACCCCTCCCTCTTCCCTTCTGTTTAACAATTAATTTAATTCTATAGACAAAATTTTGCTTCTATTTGATTTGGTTCTTATTTTGGAAGCGGGGAGTCTCTCTATCACACCTATGAGTGATAGCATACTATGCTGTCTTTCTCCTTCTGACTCATCTAAGCATAATTCCCTTTTAGATTCAGCCATGTTGTTGCAAACAGCAGAATTTCATCTTTTTTCATAGGTGAATTATATTCCATTGTGTATATATACCACATCTTTCAAGTGCATTCAAATATATTGATTTTCAGTCTCTCTCACTACCCAATGGTTCCCAATGTGAGGTCAACCCCACAACTTATTTACCTCGTGTGGTCAAGTTTTGAACTGTGAACTACTACTAAAATATTAGAAATGTATACGGATATTTGATTCATCAATAGCAGACACATAGAAAACACATACAGGTATGCCTAGTGGAGGAGCAGTTAGAGCAGTTGCCTCTGGAGGAAGAAGCCACATACCCCTGGGTTCAAGTGCCGGGTGCAGAGGAAACAACCAGTATATGAACAACTAAAATAAAAATAATGTATTTCTCCTTCCTTTCTCTTCCTACCTGCCTATCACCTTCATTCCTGCCTGCACCTTTCCTTTAAAAAAGAGAAAACATGGTAAAGATCTCTTATATGAGGAACAAGTTTTCAGTCATTCTGGGAGCATTGTTCACATCTTAAAGTGAAACATTCTTGAGTTGTTCGCTGAAGAAGTTGATCTCTATGGAAAATTATCTGATAATATTTTGATAATCTGTATTTGTCTCTTAATATGACATAATTTCCATATCACATAACTTTTACTTTTCATAGTATCAAATTCAGTTAGTATAAATTAAGAAACATGACTTGGAAAGTCTCAGATTTGGAAATCTGTTAAGGATAAGCTTCCATCACTTTGTAGAAAGAGTGTCTCTCTATATATATACTTCTTCTGAATTTTTTGAGACTTCCTTAAATAGAGAAAGTGAGGGTGTGTGTCCTCACTCATTATTAGTTCAGTGCTTTTCACAGTAAAAAACATTGTCTATGAGAAAACCAATAAATGTCATAAATTAAACAACACTAAAAATGGGGGATGGGAAGAGAGGGGGGAGAGAGAGAGAGAGAGAGAGAGAGAGAGAGAGAGAGAGAGAGAGAGAGAGATTGGGAGAACACCACTCCAAACAACTATGGACTCTTACAGAGGAGAGACAAAAAGGCAAATCAGGGGATACCAAAGTGACGGGGCAGGGGAAGGGGAAATGGGATGAAGGGAATTAATTATAAACAAAGGGAGAAAACAATGGGGGGGAATATTTGTAAATCTACTATGCTATTTGTAAATGTAAAAGTACCACCACGTTTACTTCGAAACAAGTCATTGTCAAAATGCAATATCACTTCAATAATAATGAAAAACTAAATTTAATTTAAAAAAACACTGTCAGGTATTTTATAAACACTTTGGGTTGCTGCTTTCATCTTGTGATCTTTCATAAGCATGTTATAACTCAATTCCTGGAACTGCATTTATGTGTCAAGAAAAAAATCAGTAGCAATGCCATTCATCTGCTCTGCTTGCTGTAATAATACTCAATATACTCTGTATACATAATGAAATCTCATCTTCCCAAAATCTCTTCCCAAAACATAATTACTTAGAGTGTATGTAGGACTGGGCTACAGGTCGCAGGGGATAGAAGCAAGGTAATTGTCAAGTATTCATGCGAACAATAGCATTTATTATAAAGATATCTGCAGAGCTTAGGATCTAGAAGGACAGATAAGCTCTACACACAAAGCCATTAGTGAATTAAGGACAGAGTCTGATCAGAAAACGCAGTAGGAAGAAGAAACAGAGCAGTGACACACATGGCACTTGGGGAAGGAGAGACATGAAATAAGTCTTTCGGGAGAACAGAATTTAAAATAGAGAAAACAGAGAGAGTGAAGCAGAACGAACACTGTTCACACTGGATTTGAGGGATGTAACGAAGGAACAAATTTTACTGACAATATTGGCTAAGTGGATGTAGTCTGTTTTGTGTGTGTATTGGTTTTCTTCCTTTTTTATTGAAGTATCGTTACTTGTTTTTTTTCTTTTCTTAGAGGTGAACTCAGTTATCTGAATGATATAGGTCCTTCCCATCTACACTGTTGTAATAGGTGCTTATGGTTTATTCTAATTCTAGATCACATTTTTCCAGACAAAGCATTTCTACTCTTCCTGAAGCCTTTCTCCCTCCACAACCATCCAATTTAGTCATTCATATGTTTTCTAAACAAACACCTTTTGTTCCATGGTCCAGTCCTCTCAGCTATATTTGATTGGTACAAAAATGGGTGCCCAACCTGGGTCGATGACTTGTTATTCCTTCACTTTTTATGAGCAAGAGCAATGACATGAAGTTTTATCAGAATTTTTACTGAACTCATTATGGAGCTCTTTTTCTTTTTCCTTTAATTTTTAAAATTTTTCTAGTATTTTAGCATTTTTAGTATTTAGTACTTTAGAAATTTATTACAGTAACTTTGTTTTACAAATTAAACTCATGTGTAGGTTTCCTGTATGTGCAGTTCCCCCATGCCTTAGATGTATATAAACACACCCTGTCCTCCACCAAATCAAGTGCTCTTCACGGTTGTCCAGGGGGGCCGCCACCACTTGTGCCCCCACCCGCACCTCCATCCCACTCCCTATTGTTAACATCTGTTCTACTGCAAGTGTCCAAGGGCTGCTTCATCTGTTCTTTTATTTTGTCTGTTCACATTCCACCTGTGAGTGAGGTCATCTGGTAACTATAGTTCTTCTTTTGACTTATTTCACTTAGCAGAATTCCCTCTAGACCCAACCATGTTGATTCAAATGACAGGATTTCATCTTTTCTAAGGGCTGTATGGTATTCCATTGTGTGTATGTACCACATCTTTATCCATTCATTTGACATTGGGCACTGAGGCAATTTTCAGCTATTAGCTTGTCAATGCGGCTGTAATAAAAATGCGGGTGCACAAATCTCTTCAAATTAGTGTTTTTGTGTCTTTAGGGTAAATATCCAGAAGTGGGATGGCAGGATCATATGGGGTTTCCATCTTCAACTTTTTGAGGAATCTCCAAATTGTTTTTCCATAGGTGTTATACCAATTTGCACTCCTGCCAACTGTGTAAAAGTGTTCCCTTTTCTCCACATCCTCACCAGCATTTGTTGTTTCCAGACTTTTGGATAATAGCCAGTCTCTCTGGTATGAGGTGATATCTCATGTTGTTTTGATTTGCATTCCCTGATGGCCAGGCCAGCGAGGCTACTCCTAGATTTTTGAACTTGGAAGAAGAAAGAATATTTGTCCAGTCTCTCTCTAGTAATGAAGTCATAAGATGTAAACCTTGGGAGATCTTGGCAATCATTTTTGGTCAAATGGAGAAAGGAGGTTGACATGACACAGAGAGAGAAGTAAATGAGAGTGAAATATCCTGAGGACTCTATTGTTCTGAAAGGCCAAAACTATCCTTCTTATTAGGTTCTTGGTCCAAAAATTTTTTATGAAAGTGTTCACATATGTATAGGTGTTCAAATATGTGAACAGTGAACACTCACATCCAACATTCTACAATTAACATTCTGCTATATTTGCCTTATTACCTGTCTAACTACTTATCCCTTAGCCATAAGCCATTCTTTTTATATATTCTAATTTAAATTACAAACATAGCTATAATAAATATTTTAGCATATACATGACTAGGTAGAGTTCAATTATTATTTAATTTTATTAAGGTAAAATTTACACTTAGTGAGATGCAACGGTGATAAGTATAACATCCAATGAGTTTTGGCATCTACAGCTGTGTAACTCAAGCTCCTAACAAGATACCTAGTATTTTCTTTAAGTAAGTGTTCCTTCAGTGTAGGTAATCCAAGGCTTAGTTTTTTCCCACCTGTAACTAAGTGTTATACTTAACCAAATTCACATCTGAACTGGGAGTTGGACTCCCATGGGTTGCTATAACAAAATACTGTAGACTGGGTGGATGAGAGTCAGAGAGAAAGTGAGGTGGGTGGGAGGCAAGGAGGAGAGAATGAAAGAGATGGGGAGGCTCTGGTTTCTCTTCCTTTTTTTTTTTTTTTTTTTTTTTTGTTAATTAAGGACCCTGATCCCGTTATTGGGCCTTCGTTCTCATGAACTCATCTAAACCTAAATTTCCTCCCCAAATCCCTACCTTCAAATACCACCCCATCGAGGGCTCAGACTTCAACATATGACTTGGAGGAGGACACACACATTCAGTCCACAAGCTGAACCCAGTGAGCTAAAGTCTTTGTTAACCCAGGTGATGCCTTTTTGCAAATTCGTGCCTGCTCCGGCCTGCTCCGGCCTGCTCCAGCCTGCTGCGGTCCTATGGTCCCGGGAGGTAAGAAGAGCAGGACTGGATTTCAGACCCTAGTAAGTTCACAGGATATCTGAACATGGGTGTCCTACAGAAACCCCAGATCCTCAGCCTGAGGTGTAAGCCCTACTTTGACTTAACACTCCCCTAGCATTTCTGAAACATCCTCATTTTATGTTGGCTTTGTCTCTGCTCAGCATTCTGAAGTGCTCACCAAGAAAAACCATCCCTCCTGACTTCTGTAACAAGCCTCAAAGTGGAAAATGTTTGTGGAATGGGGCAATCCCGTGAGGGGATGTTTATAGAAGTGAAATAGCACGTGCCTAGAAGTGCCAGGTGACTGTTTATCTCCGGTCTTGTAATTCGACTCATCGGAGCAAGGAAAGGTAAGCTATGAATACAGTTTTTTGATTATGCTCTATGTGGACACAAAATACTGTTCCCAGGGATGCTGCGAATTGGCATTTGCTCATGATATGGCAGACACTGAGGAAGCCCTAATAGGATGCTATGCCCCGGCTGGCCTAGTGGGGCCTTCAGGGTCTCTAAGAGTAGTTAATGCTTCCCGGAGGCCACACTTAGGTTCCTGCAGGCACAACACAGGGTAATTGTTACTCACCATTGACAACCAGAATATTATCCAAAATATGGAGCTGTTTTCTCTGAGATTTGGAGAAAAGCCAGGCATTTTCTCCCAGAAGGAGTGATGGTGGGGAGGCTCACTAGCATAAATAATAGCTCTTCTATATAAACCTTTAAAATCATTATAAATATTTCTGGAGAAAATGTATTTCAGAAGTCAACCCAGGAAAGGAGGGATACATTTTATCTGTGAAAGAAATACTTCCAGTTCCATGTGGAGCCGCACGTTCAGGGAGGGAACAGGCTATCCTGGAAAATAGGAGCACCTCATTTTTCCAGCTCTGCATCTCAAATGTAGAGCACTGGAGCCAGTCTCATGGAAGGGAGGGGAGTCCACCAGTCACCATCTTTGTGCCAGGCAGATGGGACGCAGACTTTAAAGAAACCATGGCTGCCCAACCCTGAGCGCCATCGCTTTTCACCCCTGGAGCTGTTGTTCAGGTCTCCCCTGTCTTATCCAGGAAGGTTCTCAGATAATATGATTTTGTCATAACCTCGATATAAAGAAATACAATTTATTCCCAGCCTGGGCCAATGTCTGTGTGGTGTTTGCTTGTTCTTACGTCTGCGAGGGTTTTCTGTGTGTGTATGTGTGTGTGCATGTGTGTGCGTGTGTTGCAGTGGAAGAGCGTCCTGTCCAGCTCCGGGTCCTTCTTTGAGTCCTGAGCTGCTGGGATAGACTGGGACCACCTGGAACCCTAAACTGAAATAAACAGCTTGGAAAATAATTGAATGAATGATGACAAATTATTCTTGAATATTCTAAGTGTTTTGAGTCTTTATGTGGAAGTTTCATGCTTTTGTAACAAGAAACATGTCACATAAAATAAACTTCTTTTTTATACCAATTAGACAAAAATGGTTTCGTTATTTGTTGGTGAGATTAAAGTTTCAGAGAGGATTGATGAGACATAGGCCTCTTCAGTTTGCCCTTGGTCTTAACCTCACCTTCCTGGGTGCTTCTAGTCAGACATTTTTCTAAACCACAACCTTCTAGAGGAAGGTGGTTAGAATCTGGGCTCACAATTACACTGCTTCCTCTGTCACTTTCTTACAGGATGACCTTGGTCAAACTGATTGGCTTTGTGTACTTGAATTTCCCCTGACCTCTGGGTAACAACAGCAATCTCACTGGATCAGGGGAATAGAGCAGTATATGTGGAACAGTGCCTGGTAACCACTAAATAACTAAACATTATTATGAAGTCAGATTCAGGGTAAAATCTCCAAGGCCTTCCGCTGACTCAGGAATTCCTGTCCAAATTCTGATAGTGATGCCTCAGGCTCTTTCTCCTCCTCAGCTCCTGCCATGCTCACCCTGACTCTCATCAGGTCCTCAGAGTTCTGTTTTCATAGCTTGTCACATACCTTCATTCCTCGGAGCCTTGCACACACTAGTCCCTCCACTGGTAATGTCTCCTCATACTCAGTTCTGTCAGCCACTGATCCTTCAGGTAGAAACTTTGAGAGTTTAATTGTTAGAAGTCTTGAGAAATCAAAATGGAAATGGTCTTAATACTGGTACCGATACTCACTCATCAGGTGATCCTAAATAAGTTAAGCTAGTTTTCTGTGCCTTGGTTTCCTCATATGTAATATGGGCTGAACACTTGCAATGGTCTGAATGTGGCCACCAAATTTCCTGTATCAATACCTAACCCCCAGGTTAAGAAGTAGACTTTTGGGCAATGATTAGGTCACAAAGGTGGAGCCCTCTGGAAGGGATTAATGTCCTTTAAAGGAGGTTCCAAAGAGGTAACATCCCTTTACCCATGTGAGGACACAGCATAAAAACATCATCTGTGAACCAGGAAGGGAGTCTCACCAGTCACCAAATCTGCCAGCATCTTGATCTTGGTTTCCAGGATCCAGAATTGGGAACAATAAATTTCTGTTGTTATAAGCTACCCAGTCTGTGATATTTTGTTGCAGTAGCCCAAGCAGATAAGATAATGCTCTCATGGCATCATTGTAAGGATTAAACGAGACACTAAATACACGGAACTCAGTAAGGAGTGAACATAACTGGAATTGCAAACCTGAACTTTTCTCTGTGCTTCCAAAGCCCTTTTCATACACAATCATCATGATAGATGCTAATTTTCAGAATCCTACTTGATCACAGTTCTGTTTTTACATGAACCTGTATTTGTGTGAATGCAGGGTTCCATGTTGTATTCAACTATGTAAACTCAGTGCTCTGGACAATGCCAAGAATAGAGCAAGTGTCTGAATACATGCTACATGGACGGATGGATGGATGAGTGGATGGATGGATGAGTGGATGGATGGATGGATGGATGGGCGGATATGGGTGGATGGGTGGATGGATGGATGAGTGGATGTATGGATGAATAGATGAATAGATGGATGAATGGATGGATGGATGGTGGATGGGAGGGAACAGGAAGGACGGGATGGATAATTTTAAAAGAAGCAGAGATTATATTTAAAAGATAATTATCAAAAAAGGTAGTATTTGCCTTAGAGTTTAACAGAGAGTTCAGACTCTCCCAACTGCAGAGCTTCAGAAGAGGGACTTTTGTGTACCAAATCATCAGGAATATTTTCTGGAAGAAGAAAAAATTTGATCTGGGCCTCAAAGGACAGATGGGTTTGGAAACGGTAAAAGATTCTCAAAGTGACAGTAATATAGCCATCTACATAGGTATTTCTCAAAAATTCTAAAATCATACAATTCTCAATTACCTCAGTTAACTGGGGAATGAGGCCGGATGGAAGATTATGGATAAGCAAAAATATGACGAGAACAAAAGTACATTTAAAGCAAGTGTATTTACTGATGATTGCAACAGATGTTCAGTGAACACACTTATGTATCACAAAACAACCTGTCTTTTATTTCTGCATGCTCTGCTACAGACACAGAGACCAAACACAGCAGTAGACTCCAGTGCAGGTGACCTACTGGAATCAATAAACTTAAAAAACATAAGGCAAAAAACAATAAAAGAGCATTTGGGCATAAGTTACACCCCAGGACTGTGTTCACAGTGGCTGGGTGACTCTCCTCCCTGTGATTCTGCCATCCCCACAAGATCAACAACGTCAGTCACAACTCTTCCAAAAATGCTGGTGTCTTCTCCTTTCTTATGCTCCCAGGCCATATCCCGATGCTGTGCTCCATCTGAGAAAAGGGCCTCGGTCTCTCACCACCGCCCCGTCCCCACACACAGCAGACACCGCATCCCTACCGTGCTGCGCTCCTGTACATTGTGTCTAGGGAAGCTGGAGGTGAGGACGCTTTCCCTTTACTCCTACACCTCACGCTTCCATTGCCCTGTTCACTCCCCTGGAGAAGCTTCTAGAGAAACTTAACCCTGGCTTTCACAGTGCCCAGGGCGCCTCCAGGGAGGGAGGGCCCCTTGGACACAGCCCAGCTCCACGGCTGTGTATTTTATTCCTCTGGAGGCAATCCTTCAGCCAAGGCAGTGTTGCTTCAGATTCTTCAACGGAACTTGGTGGTACTTGATACAAAGATATACACATAAAAACAATTATCCAAAGAACATTTCTTATGTACCAGACATGGTTCTAGATGCTTTGCGTGGTTTCTTCTCATTAATTCTCATACAAACCCCAACATTTTGACTCAGAGGGTTCATTTATTTAATATTCTCTCTCATTGCACAGGACTGATAGAAAGCTATTCCTACTCATGAGACGTAGGTTACGAGTTTAATTTCCAGCCTTCTTCTAGCTCGATTTTGCTTCATGTATGTGGAAATTGATATAACCTGCATACATGTTTAGAACTGCAAAGTCCTCTTGATGTATTAACCCTATTATCATTATAAAGTGAACTCTTTATCCCTGGTAATATTCTTTTACTGACCTCTATTTTATCTGCTGTAAATCTAGCTGCTCCAACTTTTTTCTGACTCATGGAATGACAAGTCACAGGCTGGAAAAAAAATTTGCAAAGCATATATCTGATAAAGAATTTGTGTCTTGAATTTATAATGAACTCTCAAAATTCAATATTCAAAAAGCAAGCGCCCTAATTATTTTAAACGGGCAAAAGTTTTGAACAGATACTTGACTCACAGAAGATACACAGATGGCAAATATGAGCATCATATCAACATCCTAAGTCATTAGGGAAATGCAAATTAAAAGCACAATGCAACTTCACTTCACACCTATTAGAATGGCTAAAATTAAAAAGACTGCCCGTCGCAAATGGAACTGAAGCTCTTAATGTTCAGTGAGTGGGAAAGTAAAATGAAACAACCACTTTGGAAAATGACTTGACAATTGCTAGTAGGAAAGTTGTAAACTTTGTAAAGTTAAACTTGTAGCCAATCGTTCCTAGGAATTTACTTTAAAAAAAAAAGCATTTTTCATACAAATATTAATGTTCACAGTAGCTTTGTTTGATGATAGCCAAAAAAAAAAGTAGATATAACCCAACACACATCAATGGATGGTTGAATAAACAAACTGAAGTATAAACATACCATAAAATAATACTCAACCATTTTTAAAAGGATAAGCTATTCATATGCACTACAACATTGATAAATTATAAAACAGTTATGTGGAATGAATGAATCCAGAAAAAGAAAAAGATTGTATGTTTTGTAATTCCACTCATAAAGTCTAGGAAGTTAAACTAATCTGTACTAAGAGAAACAAATCACTGGTTGTCTTAGGATGTAACTACTGAAAAAGAATAGCCAGGGAGATTACCAAGCAGCTGAAAAAATGTTTGGGGTAATGGATACATTCATTGCTTTGATTGTGGTGATGTCTGAACAAATGTGTAAATATATGCCAAAACTCATCAAACCGTGCACTTGAAATACATTCAGTTTATTGTATGTTAATTATAACTCAAAGCTGATTCTAACATGGCTCCATAAAACCCCACAAAAAGTGAAGCTATATATCCACACACAGACTTGCAAACAAATGGTCTTAGCATTGTTCATAATCACCAAATATTTCAAATAACAAAATACAATTCCACGATTAAAAGACTTGGACTACAAATATCTGTTATGACATGGATGAACCTCAAAACATTAAAACTCGGTGAAAGAAACCAGACACAAAAGACCCTCCATTCCATGATTCCATTGATATGAAACATGCAAAAAAGTAAAAGTATTAGAAAGTAGATTAGTTGCTTACGGAGGGGTGTGGAAATGGGACTTTTAGATGCAGGTTAACAATCTGTTTAGGGTAATGAAAATGTCCTAAAATTGACTGATGCAGATAGCGGCACAACATAGCAAATTTACCAAAAGAAATCAGTCCAAATTCTGGCCCCGCTGGTCTGAGTTCTTCCTTAGCTCGAAGTGAATTCTCAGAACGGGTCCACAAAATGTGAAGTGAAACTTCAGGGAGCTTAACAGAAGAAGCTACAGCAGTCGAGACCCTGCACCAGTGCACTAATCGAGTGAGTGATGCTGTTACCCTGAAAATGTGATCTGAGACAAGAGATATTTGAGCAGTGATCCCATTATAAAATTATGGTCATGAAAACGAACTCTGGGCATTTCCGAAAGTTATAGAGGGGAGAAGAAACTCTTCTATGGCTCTGTATGTGAGGGTGGCATCTAGCAAGAGATGGGACTACCGTCTTAGTATATTAAGAAGTGTAAATTCTGAAAAAATCATAGGGGCAATGAAAGCTGGAAAGTTATTTTATAACTCGGGGCTTAATTTTTATGTATGCCATGAAGATAGGGAAAAGGGAAAAGAAGAAAAGGGCACTTTTTTTTTTGTTCTGGAAGTTTTTCTTCTCTCTGACAATGAATATAAATTTGATGTCTAAAATGGAAAGGGGAAGGAATAGAAATATAATTTTAGACATGTTTGTGTCATCCAGTGGGAAAATCTAGAGGCAGGAAGAAATTGCATCATATATTTCTGGAATAGAGATGGTATTTTATTTAGATGCAAAGCAACAGGGGTCCTGCTGGCGATGAACTCGGGGAGTGAGGGAGTAGAGTGATCCCAGGAATGACAGTTGAGTTTCACTCCTCACAGTCTCACAGCGCAATGACACGGACTTCTTGTGCTCGTGTGTAAGCTACAATTCAGTCTTCAGCTCTACACCTAAAAGCATTTCCCTGATGGGAATGAAGGCAGAGGAGTCAGCACTCACGGATGTGTCAGTAGAGCTCAGGGACAGACATCCTGGTGAGCAGTCAGTCTACAGGGTCCCAGGAACAAGGCCATGTGCTTCTCAAGATCTCTGTGAGCCTCAGCACTTTGATGATTGCAAATCCCCAGCTATGGGGATGCACTCTTCTTCGCCCTCCAGAAAGAGCAGAGAGGACATTGACTAGAGAAGAGACGGTGAACTCACTGATTGTGCTTCAAAGGCATCCAGCCAGCCATGGGACAGGAGTCTTCTGCTTTGAAAACAAACAAGGAGAGGCTCTGTTGCCTGAAGCGCTTTACCTGCTACTAAAAAAAGATAGCAAAGGGATCCCAGGTCTCCAACAGATTTACTTTGCTTTTATGTTCTAGGGCTAAACAACTGAATCAGTTTCAACATTTGATTGAAAGATAAATTTCTCTATTCAGTGTTGTTTCATCAGCATTCGCAAATACTTCATGGCTAAGGATGATAGGGTGACTAATATCTCCGCAAAGTAGAAAATTCAGTAAACCAACAAGCTGAGGAAGAAAAAAAATGAGCGCATTTATAAATAAGGGGGCTGCTTTGACTTCTACTGTGAAGGGTAAGGCGATCTCATGTTTGACTTAATTGTAGACATATCAACTAAGGTTACTTTGGCTGTGAAGTGGTAAAATGCATACAAGCTAACGCAAAATGCAGGGAGAGCCATACATTGTAATGTAATAATTGATACGTGTGACTTTAATTAAGTCAGATCATTTCGTGAGTAAAAAAAGATTGGTTTTTTTGGGACGAGTTGTTTTTCTTCTCTGCTCTGGATTTAAGTCATTGGGCTCTGGCTGTGATCTTCATTAGTGAGACATTTGTCACTGGCCCTCACGCTTGAGGAGGAGGCCGTTGATGGGGTAGCCATCTGTGTGAGCAGATGTAGCTGTGATTTCTGCTGGGTGCTCACCTGCTCATTTCACATCCTAATCCACAGCCTGGGCTGCTGCTAAGGGGCTTCGTTGCGGCCGATGTCAACATTACCTCTGGTGGGCCCTGACATATGCCCAGACTCAGCTGCTGCACACCTCTCATTCTCCTATTATACTGGCCTGCTTATTGTTTTGATTTCTCATTTGTCTCCAGCATGATCTATATGCTGTAGGCAAGGGGATCTATTTAAAATATAGCTCCTCCTTGGTCGCTCTGCCCTTCAGCTGTTTAGATAGAACGCAGTAAGTCATGCAATCTATTCTGATGAATTGTAGGCATTTCAGAAAAAATGAAATAAGCTAGAGGGGAAAGCAAGCATCACAGTAGTTCAGTATCCCTGACTGAGAGAGTAGCTAACACCTCTTTACTCGAGCTAGAAGAAGGCTGGAAATTAAACTCGTAACCTACGTCTCATGAGTAGGAATAGCTTTCTATCAGTCCTGTGCAATGAGAGAGAATATTAAATAAATGAACCCTCTGAGTCAAAATGTTGGGGTTTGTATGAGAATTAATGAGAAGAAACCACGCAAAGCATCTAGAACCATGTCTGGTACATAAGAAATGTTCTTTGGATAATTGTTTTTATGTGTATATCTTTGTATCAAGTACCACCAAGTTCCGTTGAAGAATCTGAAGCAACACTGCCTTGGCTGAAGGATTGCCTCCAGAGGAATAAAATACACAGCCGTGCAGCTGGGCTGTGTCCAAGGGGCCCTCCCTCCCTGGAGGCTCCCTGGGCACTGTGAAAGCCAGGGTTAAGTTTCTCTAGAAGCTTCTCCAGGGGAGTGAACAGGGCAATGGGAGCGTGAGGTGTAGGAGTAAAGGGAAAGCGTCCTCACCTCCAGCTTCCCTAGACACAGTGTACAGGAGCGCAGCACGGTAGGGATGCGGTGTCTGCTGTGTGTGGGGAGGGGGTGGTGGTGAGAGACCGAGGCCCTTTTCTCAGATGGAGCACAGCATCGGGATATGGCCTGGGAGCATAAGAAAGGAGAAGACACCAGCATTTTTAGAACAGAGTTGTGACTATCATTCTTGACTTTAAAGGTCTACTACTCTGAAAACCACAGAGATGCATTAGCGTCCCTAAGGAAACTTGTAAGGGGGGCATGAAAACAAACAGATGTAAAGAGGTGTAATGTGGATGAGCAACTGACCTCCAAAGTTCACTTTTGAGCAGGGCTGTAAGATACAACACACAGGCATGGTCAAGCCTTCACGAGCCACATTCCTGTTTACTGCCCACGGTGTCACCAGCTCATCTGGGGCCACCATGTACTGTTTCAGTGACTGCTATTGGTCCTAGATCCCAGACACAGTCCACACAAGGTGTTCTTTCCTGCAGCTTTCCTGATGCAACTAAGTCTCCCTTTAAAAATTAAAATTGTTTCCCAAATCCCCTTGTGGAATTTATCATGAATCACGTATGAGTGTGATTGCAACTTAATAATAACAACATTCAGCATTTATTGAACACTTATCAGGGGACCAGGTCCTGTGCTAAGAACTGATCCTATTCAATTTTCACAATCACTTTCTCCATTCTTTTTGGAAATGTCTTTTTTATTTTTGGTGGGGCAGGGGTGGGGGACGGAGTTGCAAGGAAGAAGCCTCCCTAAAATACATTTCGGAAATCCCCATGTTTTCCAGCTCAATTGCATCTCCTAATTATTTTTACCCATTTTCCAGGAATATCCTCAATTCTTCCCCACACCAGGGAACACTACAAACAAACCATGTAAGTTCAAGCTCATGGAAAAGGAGAAAACAGGAGGCTTCAAGGCACTTAAAAAGCTTTCAATTCTGTACATGCCTCTCATGATAGATTCCCCAAAATTTGCAAAAGAGAAGTGAGAAAATAATGAAACAGCTTATGAGTGAAGTCCCCCACCTTGGAAGTTCTCATGAAATCACTACATGGAAGAACTCAGCTGCACCCTCAACACAGCCCTATCTCTTGATTCTAAAGGTCACGCAAGCATATAGTCATCCTGCAAACGTTTCTCTCCTTACATTTCTTTCTGTAAATGTTCAACAACACTACATGTGCAAAGACCATTTAGCAAATGCCAACATACGCTCTGGAGTTTGTAATTTTAAAAAGCAACACCTACGAGCTGCTGTAACTCATAAAATATGCACTAAGAGGCTTTGAGTAAGATTGAAAAATAGGAGGAAAATCTGTGCTCCCAGCAGGCGAAATATTCATGACATTTTTAATAATAACAAAACAGAAGACCTCCTTAAGGCAAAACTGAAATCATTTTGCATGTGCAAAAAATTGGTTCCTTTTCATTTGTTTAGGTTTCTTGGCTTAGGTTCTGCGTTTCTGATTGAAAAGTTTGAGAACATGAAAAATGCAATTAAGTGGTTCAGGGGAGGAGTGGAAGAGAGAGAGCCACATTTTCCAATAAGAGTTGTAAGGTAAGAAATCTTTATACAACAAGTAATTTGTCCTCTCACAAGTTCAGTTTTGTTTTACTTCAGAAGGAAAAAGGGAAAAGCAAGTATCAGCATGCTTGCCTTCATTTACAAAATCTCTGCTAACCTGGCTGTGCCTCTACGGATGAGCAGTTGGTTTTTCATCCTAACTGACCTAATTCACATTAAAGAGGGATAAAAAGAGAAAGGAAGGTGAATATTCTTTGTTTTAAAAGAAAATAAGATGATTGTCTTCAAATTCTAGATAGGTTTGTCCTCTGCGGATGAACTAGACCTACTGTGTGTGCTTAAATAGGGAGTGGTCTCGACACGCCTGAGAGTTCAATAAAGAGAATGTAAAATTGAAGTTGCTGATGTCATTTTATCTTTCATGCAACTCTAAGGCCCTTGAAGTGGGGATCATGTCTCCTCGGCACTGTTGTGTTCCTACTGCCTAGTAAAGTATGCGTTCATGAATGCGAGGGCCTTTATTAATATATGTAACTACGTAACAGCGAGAACTGTCCAGTCATGGGCACAGTGCGCTCTCCATCACCAAAGACATGCCAGCACTGCCAACGCATGGGGCACAGGAGCAGAAATCCAAGTATGTGGCAGGAAGTGGACTAAATAGCACACGCACTTCATCTAATTCTGAAATTCTGGAATTCAGTTAGACTGTCCGTGCTGCCTCTGTGCCTTTTTTACACAGTTTTTAGGGCATCTTCCTTCCCATCTGTAAACCACCCCTCACAGAATGAGTTGTAATTCCAGAGCCCAGTTGAGGATGGGGAGCTTTTTTCCTAGGACCTTGGTAGATGTCAAAAAAACTTAACGACCTTTATTCCTTTCACCACATAGCCGCCTTCTTGACTAAACATGCCCTGTCACCTGTATTTCACAAGGTACATGTTTCTGAGGCCAATGACAGAAGCTGTACCCACTGGGAGGTTAATTTTCTTCCTCAAAATACCTTATTATTTTTCTACAGGAAATTCACTACAAAAATTGGATCATAGTGAATAGAATCATCTTAGTGGATGTTCCCAGTGCTCCCAAGCGCCACCTGACTGTTAGGATGGGCGTTGGATCTTACTGCTGCTGTTAGTGCATGAGCGCGTGCGTGCGTGTGGTCTGCGTGCGTGCGTGTCTACATGCGCCTGCGTGCGCTTCTCCTTTCCTGGATCCGTGAAGTCAGGAGAAGACAGTATAGTAAATACTCTCAGTACTTGTTCGTGGCAGAAAAAAAAAATCACACCATTTGGAATTTCTTAGAAGTAGGAGTATTTTGGTATTGGAGCACATGCCCAAATCAGCCACCTCGCACTGCTGTCTTCCTGACAGTGGCTGATTTAACACTAGCCCTGCTGCGGTTTCCGAACATCTCTGGATGTGGTTGTGCATCAGCTGAGGGTCTAACTTGCTTACTTCATCTGCAATCCACAAGCTGATTGGCAGAAATGCAATATTACTGTTTTCATTAATTCTTCGTTTAAAACTGTATTGGCTTTAGGAGCAAACAGAAATAACAGTTTGCAGGAAACAGTGAGTATAGAATACTAACTATTTGCAAACTGGGTAACATATAACGCCTCAAAAGAGAGCATTTACAGAGAAGGAAATGGTGGAAAAGTCTGCTTATGAAAATGCAGACTAAATTGCAAGCTCTCTCCAAAGGGAAGGCAAGGGAATGCATGCACTTAATCACACCGAACGTTCCTCTTTTGATGGTATGTCACATAGGAATTAAATTACCCTTTTACAGATGGAGAAACTAAAGTACAAAATAGTCCAGAGACTGGCTCAATGTCATAGTATAGTGACTGAATCTAGAACATTGATTTTTAAGTTCTTTGGGATTAGAGAAATGATTAAGAATTTTGAACAGACTCTGTCTGTGGTAAAGTGGTAGAATTGCCAAGCTGCAAAACATTGTTGTTATCTCTGAGATTCCTAGACCCCTGAAGACCTTGGACTCTGTGGTAAAGGCCTTTCTTCTCCTAAAAGTCATATCCCAGTCTCCTAACTCCACCTAGTTTCCGAAAACTAAAGGAGGGATTAAAACTGAGTTCTTTTATAAATGCATTTGATGGAAGATCATTCACAAAATGAATTATAAATATCCATAAAATGGCTAAACTAACCATACGCATGCTCTTGATCTAAGCTCTAGAAAGTAACCCAGGAAGTGGATTCAAAATTTCTTGGTTGCTGAAGACTTGGATCAGGATTTCTGAGTGCACACTGTTAGGTTAGAACAGGCCATTGACAATGATGTTATTCATTTCACAGTGAAATAAGGGAAGTAAGAACAAGTGAGATTTTTTTTCATAAAGATAAGTTTAGGATTTTTTTGTTGTTGTTTTCAAAAGTGAGAAAGGAAGCAGCATTTTTAAGGACACAAAGAGGGATGGAGGAAGAAGTATCTTTATTTAGTTGGTTGTTTATTTTGTCTTTTTCACCCCAACCCAGGTCTTTAAGGTCCTTGGGCTTCCCATGGTCTTCACACCAGCATCGCAGCAGCCTGGGCCACAAGGGTGTGCCCACTGTAGACTTCTGAATTGCCTTTCTTCCTTTTTTGAATAGAATAGTAGGTTTTGTAGAGTTTGCTTTTTTTTTTTGAAAGGGAATCATAGTGTTGAGGGTCCAAGAGCTGAGTGGTCAGGCGTCCAGCCTCTGGGCCCTACCACCCACAAGCTGTCAGACTGGGAAGCACACTTGGCTTCTCTGAGCTGGTACTTCATTATCCATAAAATACGGATCTTAATAGCCTCTGTAGCATAGTGTTAGGCAAATTGAATAGAAAGAGTCAGTCACATATTAAAGCTTCATATTAAAGTAAAAGTGTTTGCTAATATAAGAGTAAATGGTTAAAATGAAATGCCGTTTATAAACATATCATAGCTAATGTCTGGGAATATTTTGTTTTCAGAAGATTTGCTTTGCTCTTTCCTGGAAAACATCTTTGACTTCTTTGTCTAAAGGGGTGGCAGGGAAGGACTCAGGTCATTATAGTTGCATTCAGTCTTTTCAATCCTCAGGTTTGATCTGCTCCATGTCTACTTTCTTTCTCTGTCTCCGGAATGTCAGGTTGATGGCAGCATCTGCACTGATTGACTTTCTCGCCACTCTATCCCAACACCACCACAGTGTGGACACTCAGTTCACACCTGTGGATGAATGACAGCCAGTCAACCCTGAGGATCAACACCTTGGGATTGGAATTATCT